>WNWK01005834.1:0-114134 GCA_009830355.1 Cherax destructor
CCACTGGGACTTCCTGTTTTCCCCCAAAACCCCCTACCACTAACTATTTCTAGTTTAAAGCCCTAACAGCTCCCTCCACTGCAGTTGCCAATGCCCCCACCCCAGACCTAGATAAGTGAACCCCATCCCTGGCATACCATGTCATTTCTGCCATAGAAGTGGTCCCAGTTGTCAATGAATGTTATTGCATTTTCCTTACAGTATTTGTCCAGCCAGCATGACACCAATTGCCCTGGACAACCATTCTTTTCAACTCCTCTCCTTGGCAAATACCACATATGACAGGGTTCCCCCCCTTCTTCCTAATTATGTCTATTACTGACCTATACCTGCTAGTCAGGTCCTCACTCCTACGACTGTCAACATCGTTGCCTCCAGCACTGAGACAGATAATAGGATTGCTCCCATTACCTCCCATGATATCGTCCAGACGTCAACTTCCAGAATGTTCCAGGAAATACTCGGGTGGATCTCAGCATAAATGCCTAAGTACTGCCTACCACTGTTCTCAGTGTCGATTAATATACGTGTATTACTTATCAATAATATGCTGAGATCCACCCGAGTGTTTCCTGGAACATTCTACGTTCCCGGGACGTGCTGTATGGTAAACTGACAAATGTGCACATTCATTCATTCTATTTTCTTAATTAGAAGGTTACACACAGTAGCTGCCTTCTGTATGTGTATTATCCACTGTTGTAACCTAACTTCTTATGTCACATGACCTGTTCTCAGCGATTACAAGAAGCTTCGGGCTGGTTATTAAATCGCCTAGTATATATATATATATATATATATATATATATATATATATATATATATATATATATATATATATAGATAGATACTAGTCTCTCACTAGATTCTAGTGAGAGACTCTTCAGTCAAGGAATTGGAATTGTCCTCTACTTCTTCCTCGGATCAAAGTCGATTGACACCCATTTCCCAGGCTCTGTATCACCCCCACGAGTTTAACGCTTCCCCGTAAATACAACAAAAAATAATAACTAATGATACACATAATACCTACGATTCTAACTTATGTGCATGGACAAGATTCTAACTTATGTACACACATACAATTCTAACTGGTCTACACACAAATAATTCTAAGTTATTCACGTACCTACAATTCTATTTCTCTCCAAATAATCAAAATATACGTTAAAATTCTGCAGACCAGTATATATAAAGTCACATTTTTTTAACTGATTTATCAAGAGATATATATACGAAATTTAAAAAAAAATGAAAGAGCCTCTGGTTTTTAATATGATAAAACTACTGATTCACAAACGATTTTCAGCGACATACTTTACGTTTTTTTTTATTTTGATATTATCTCTGTTGGCCCTGTTATCTCTGTTGTCTGTTATCTCTGCTGTTTGTCATCTCTGCTGTCTGTTATCTCTGCTATCTGTTATCTCTGCTGTCTGTTATCTCTGTTGTCTGTTATCTCTATTGTATGTTATCTCTGTTGTCTGTTATATCTATTGTCTGTAATATCTGTTGTCTGTTATCTCTGTTGTCTGTTATCTCTGCTATCTGTTATCTCTGCTCTCTGCTGTCTCTTATCTCTGCTGTCTCTTATCTCTACTGTCTCTTATCTCTACTGTCTCTTATCTCTGCTGTCTCTTATCTCTGCTGTCTCTTATCTCTACTGTCTCTTATCTCTGCTGTCTGTTATATCTCTGCTGTCTGTTATCTCTGTTGTCTGTTATCTCTGCTGTCTGTTATCTTTGCTGTCTGTTATCTCTGTTGTCTGTTATCTCTGTTGTCTGCTATCTCTGAGGCGTTCTTGAATAAGCAGACAGCAGAGTCCACACCGAGGCTGTCTGAAACGGACTGTCTGCTTCTATCATCATTAACTAGATGGGTGAAGCGAGGATAGTAAAGCACAAGGCTCTGTTCGGGCGACGTTTCGCCCACCCGAAATTGGAGAGAGAGTTCACGTGAGAGTGAAAAAATGGTCCAATTTAATGACTAGCTCTCTCTCTCTCTCTCTCTCTCTCTCTCTCTCTCTCTCTCTCTCTCTCCCTCCCCGTGACCATCCTTCTATGTTCCTCTTCACTCCCTACAATCATCCATCTCATTCCATTTGCTTCTTCTCCCACTCTCTCCCTCGATCATTCTCCCTCGCTTCCTCCCCTTTCCGATCTTTATCATCCTGTCCAATTACTCTTCCCAGTATTTTTTCAACTCATGTTCATGTTTCCGTCCTTGTTTCAGGTCTAGTTCTGTGTCCTTGTTTGTGTCCATAATATATATATATATATATATATATATATATATATATATATATATATATATATATATATATATATATATATATATATATATATATATATATATATATTCTCTGGTGTGAGGGGAAGGTAAAATTATCCCTTTGATGCGATGGCGTCAGAATATATTTTATAATAAGTAATAATAAGCTGTCAATATCATGTTTCTGAGCAGTATGAGATAATCAGTTTGCTTTCGTTCACATTTTCTCATCTCTCATCTTGGTAAGCAGATTTTGCGTCATATTATGCAAAATAGCAGCCAGCTTCAAGGAACCACACGTCACTTTTAATGCGTTACTGTCTGTTGTTAGAACGTGGTCTCCTGTTTAAGACATAATCACCTGTTAAGACACAGTCGCCTGTTGTAAGGAAACAGTCGCCTGTTGTAAGGACATAGTCGCCTGTTAAGACATAGTCACCTGTTTAAGACATAGTCGCGTTTTAAGGACATAGTTGGATGTTGTATGGACATAGTAGTCTCTTACGACATAGTCTCCTGTTGTAAGGACATAGTCGCCTGTTGTAAGAACATAGTCGTCTGTTGTAAGGACATAGTCGCCTGTTGTAAGGACATAGTCGCCTGTTGTAAGGACATTGTCGCCTGTTGTTGTCCGGACGTAATCGCCTGTTGTATATACGTTGCAATATTTGTATCATAATGCATCGATCTATCTTGAATAAAGATACTCTAGAGAATGTATCATGGTAAAATTCTCAAAGCTACACTGTAACGCATAGTGACTGTTCATCACGACATTTGTACCGTACTGCATTGGTTAGCAACGACCTTTGTACCGTACTGCATTGGTTAGCAACGACCTTTGTACCGTACTGCATTGGTTAGCATCTACCTTTGTACCGTACTGCATTGGTTAGCATCTACCTTTGTACCGTACTGCATTGGTTAGCAACAACCTTTGTACCGTACTGCATTGGCGAGCAACGATCTTTGTACCGTACTGCATTGGTTAGCAACGACCTTTGTACCGTACTGCATTGGCGAGCAACGATCTTTGTACCGTACTGCATTGGTTAGCAACGACCTTTGTACCGTACTGCATTGGCGAGCAACGATCAAAATAATGTAAACATCATCTTGTAATCTAAATTTAAACTGCTCTTAAGTCAACGATTTCACATACAAGGGATATAGTGCTACATGCAAGGAGTGCTTTAATACACAAGAGTGTTCGATCACTCTTCCCTTGTATTGTTAGACTCTGGACAAAGGTACTAACTACATGAATATCCTTAAAGAAAATGACAATGGTATCCTAAGTGACACGCAAATTCTGATGTGAATACGGTTCTCTTCAGGATTTTTTTTTTTCAAAGTGTGGATACCAAGAGGTATTATTAGTTGAGCCAGTCTGTGTGGCTTGCGGTTATACCCGCAAGCCACACAGACGAGGGTGATGTGTGGCTTGCGGTTATACCCGCAAGCCACACAGACGAGGGTGACCGCCACACAATAACAAGGTTCCATAAACAATGTCTCTTCAGAGACACTGTGAGAATGATGAAGGTAAGAATGAAGGTGAGAATGATGAAGGTAACCATGATGAAGTTGAGAATGATGGTGAGAATGATGAAGGTAAGAATGATGAAGGTAAGAATGATAAAGGTAAGAATGATGAAGGTAAAAATGATGAAGGTAAGCATGATGAAGGTAGCCATGATGAAGGTAAGAATGAAGGTGAGAATGATGAAGGTAAGAATGAAGGTGAGAATGATGAAGGTAACAATGATGAAGGTGACCATGATGTAGGTAAGAATGATGAAGGTAACCATGATGAAGGTGAGAATGATGAAGGTAAGAATGATGAAGGTAAAAATGATGAAGGTAAGCATGATGAAGGTGAGAATGATGACGGTAAGAATGATGGTGAGAATGATGAAGGTAAGAATGATGAAGGTAAGAATGATGAAGGTGAGAATGATGACGGTAAGAATGATGAAGGTAAGAATGATGGTGAGAATGATGAAGGTAAGAATGATGAAGGTAAGAATGATGGTGAAAATGATGAAAGTAAGCATGATGAAGGTGAGAATGATGAAGATGAGAATGATGAAGGTAAGAATAATGAAGGTAAGAATGGAGGAACGCTGCAGCGAGTCTACTGGCCCGTACTTGGCAGGTCCTCCTCAAACCTCGTCATTCTCACTCAAATATTTATCCAGATACTTTTAGATTAGACTTTATATTTTTTTACCCAGTTTTTCTCAGAATTTTCATCGAGGTCTGATTAATGTAACACGTAATTAAAATTTAGATTCGCCCCCATCAACCCTATTTTTTAATATATATTAACTTATATGTAGTTTACTGTACACACACACACACACACACACACACACACACAGAAATGGGGACATATTTAGGCTGCTGAGTATTTAGCTAGGCACTAGTTACTCAGCTACACGGTCAACATTCACTGGTAATAATATTAATAATAATAATAATAATAATAATAATTCCTACCTTCATCCATGGATTTATAAGCGAGCCTTAAATATTTGCCAGCACCTGATGTATTAAGTTATTATACATAACAAAGTCGTCAGTGAGTGTCTCTCAGAGGCAGTGTTTAGCCATGCTGACTTCAAAGCAAGAATGTCATGGAGAATACTGAAACACATATATTGTGTTTTAATTTTAGGTCTTTCATCTTTGACTCTTAGTATCCAATTATTTACGGCAGTGAGAGAACAGGAAGAACGATATACAGAATACATGGTATTTTGGGAGTATTTTCCCACTGGGTTGAGCTCTAGTGTCTTATCTCTGAAGGGAAATAAAATAATCTGGTAGGAATTAGTGAGCGTGATGGAGGTGACGGGTATCGAAGTGGCAGCCTCCCACATGTCGTGTTGCAACGGGGTGTCCAGTGGCTCGGTTGGTAACGCACTCGCCTCCGTCGTTCGATCCCCGGCACTGATGGAAACGTTGGGCTTGTTTTGTTTTGTTTTTACACCTGCTGCCCCTGTTCACCTTGTAGTAAGCAGGTACCTGGGTGTTAGTTGACTGGTGTGGGTGGCATCCAGGGGGATGGTAGTATATCTTAGAAAGGGCTGGGCTTTGAAATTGTGTAAAAAAGATATCATAACTACAGTAGATAATAAGAGCTCTTCTCTCTTCTTTATTACACACACACACACACACACACACACACACACACACACACACACACACACACACACACATACACACACACATACACACACACACATACACATACACACACACATACACACACACACACACACACACACACACACATACACCTCTGACGAGGTGTCAGAGTGGGCACCTGTGACGAGTGGGGTTCCACAAGGGTCAGTCCTGGGACCTGTACTGTGTTTGGTATATGTGAATGACATAACAGAAGGGATAGACTCTGAAGTGTTCCTGTTTGCAGATGATGTGAAGTTAGTGAGAATTAAATCAGTCGAGGATCAGGCAGGACTATAAAGAGACCTTGACAGGCTACAAGTCTGGTCCAGTAACTGGCTCCTAGAATTTAACCCTGCCAAATGTAAAGTCATGAAGATCGGGGAAGGTCAAAGAAGACCGCAGACAGAGTATAGTCTATGTGGCCAAAGACTGCAAACCTCACTCAAAGAAAAAGATCTTGGGGTGAGCACATCTCCTGAGGCACACATCAATCAGATAACTGCTGCAGCATACGGGCGGCTGGCAAACCTAAGAATAGCATTCCAATACCTCACTAAGGAATCATTCAAGACTCTGTACACCATATACGTCAGGCCCATACTGGAGTATGCAGCACCAGTTTGGAACCCACACCTGGTCAAGCACGTCAAGAAATTAGAGAAAGTGCAGAGGTTTGCAACAAGACTAATCCCAGAGCTAAGGGGATTGTCCTACGAAGAAAGGTTAAGGGAAATCGGCCTGACGACACTAGAGGACAGGAGGGTTAGGGGAAACATGATAACGACATATAAAATACTGCAAGGAATAGATAAGGTGGACAGAGACAAGATGTTCCAGAGAGGGGACACAGAAACAAGGGGTCACAATTGGAAGTTGAAGACTCCTATGAGTCAAAGGGATGTTAGGAAGTATTTCTTCAGTCATAGAGTTGTCAGGAAGTGGAATAGCCTAGAAAGCGACGTAGTGGAGGCAGGAACTATACATAGTTTTAAGACGAGGTTTGATAAAGCTCATGGAGCAGGGAGAGAGAGGACCTAGTAGCAATCAGTGAAGAGGCGGGGCCAGGAGCTATGACTCGACCCCTGCAACTACAAATAGGTGAGTACAAATAGGTGAGTACACATAGGTGAGTACACACACATACACACACACAGAGACAGAATGTTCCAAAGATGGGACACAACAACAAGGGGACACAGTTGGAAGTTGAAGACTCAGATGAATCACAGGGATGTTAGGAAATATTTCTTCAGTCACAGAGTGGTCAGGGAAGTGGAATAGCTTGGGAAGCGATGTAGTGGAGGCAGGTTCCATACACAGCTTTAAGAAGAGGTATGATAAAGCTCATGGCGCAGGGAGAGTGACCCAGTAGCGGCCAGTGAAGAGGCGGGGCCATGAGCTATGTATCGACCCCTGCAACCACAACTAGGAGAGTACAACTAGGTGAGTACAGCACGGCTTTAGAGATGGTATGTCCTGTCTCACATACCTTCTTGAGATCTGCAAGGTAACGGAAGGCAAGAGAACTGAGAGAGAGAGAGAGAGAGAGAGAGAGAGAGAGAGAGAGAGAGAGAGAGAGAGAGAGAGAGAGAGAGAGAGAGAGACAGAGAGAGAGACAGAGAGCTGGGTATAATTCATATTTTTGGACTGTAGGAAGGCTTTCGACACAGAACCACACAAGAGACTGATAAAGGAGCAGGCAGAACTAGCATGGAAGGCCCTACAATGAATCAAGGGATACTTAAAAGGAAGGAAACAACGAGTTATTAACCAAGAAGGGGTTTGGAAATGGGTGTTTGTGACGATTGGAGTTCCACAAGGATCAGTACTTACACCAGTAGTATTTCTTGCTTGTATTCGTGAAGGGAGAGTAAAGAAGTATTCCTGTTCGCGGATGTGAAACTAATGAGGAGAATACAAGCAGGAGAGAACCAGGAAAAAGGTATGAAGATTGGGAAAGAGCAAGGAAGACCGCAGACGGAGTACAGGCTCGAGAGAGAAAGACTGTAAATCTCACTCGAAGAGAAGGACCTCGGGGTGAAGATTGTACCGAGCATATCACCTGAGCTGAGCTGCATCACTGTAACTTGCACCACTGTAACCTGCACCACTGTAACCTGCAACACTGTGACCTGCACCACTGTAACCTACACTGTAACCTGCACCACTGTGACCTGTGCCACTGTAACTTGCACCAATATAACCTGTACACCTGTAACCTACACCACCGAAACATACAACACTGTAACCTGCACCAATGTAACCTGTACACCTGTAACCTACACCACCATAACCTACAACACTGTAACCTGCACCACAGTAACCTGCACAACTGTAACCTGCACCACAGTAACCTGCACAACTGTAACCTGCACCACAGTAACTTGCACAACTGTAACCTGCAACACTGTAGCCTGCAACACTGTAACCTGCACCACTGAGTCCATAAATGCTCAGGAAAAGCCATGATGAAAGTTTTATGACACTCGTGTCGCCTTTGTAAAGCGCCTTTGTAAACCTGGAGTTGAATGCGGCCTCAGAAACACTTCTTACCGCGGCTAGTGTGTGTGTTGAGGGGTCACAAAGGTACCGGGAGTGTGTTGAGGGTCACGCAGGTGTCCTGAGAGTGTGTTGATAGTCACAAAAGGTACACGAGAGTGTCTTGATGGCCACAAAGGTGTCCTAAATGTATACTGAGGTCACAAAGACTCCTAAGATTGTGTTGAGGGTTATAAAGATGTCCTGAGGGTGTGTTGAGTGTCACAAAGGTACCCGAGAGTATGTTGAGGGTTACAAAGGTGTCCTGAGTGTGTATTAAGGGTTACAAAGGTGTCCTCAGGGCGTGAATATATATTATATATATATATATATATATATATATATATATATATATATATATATATATATATATATATATATATATATATATACATATGTAAAGAGCAAAGATATAAATATATGAGACGTGGAAAGAACAAGAAATGGAAGAAAAGAAGAGTGTGTGAAAGAGAGAGAGTGAGAAGTGAAAAGAGAGAGTGATAGCTAGAGAGCTACCAAGAGCTCTCAACACGCTGCTAGATGCTACTGTGACAGTAATGTTATATGCGAGAACATCTACGTCTGTACAGGTGTATAGGAGTGTGTATGTGTATTAAGAGCAGGTATATATGAGTGAGTTTGTGTCACCTGTGCTACTCTCGTGCCTCTCGTGACTCCCACACCCAGCTGCAGACGATGTTCCGGCAGACGATGTTCCAGCAGACGATGTTCCAGCAGACGATGTTCCAGCAGACGATGCTCCAGCAGACGATACTCCGGCAGACGATACTCCTGCAGACAATATTCCAGCAGTACCCTAGGTGAGGTACAAATATATACACAAATGCTGAGGACGTTTTGCAAATATTTACGCAAAATATTACCCGTGAAATATTCACCGATGTATATATTGCATGTTTATATACGCCAGGGCTTTACATCGTCAATATATATTGAACAGAGAGCATTAAAGCCGTATGGGGTCACAGAGCGCCTGTTCCAGCCTCCCAGGAACCGACATAACGCAATGGTTAAGCTTGATTATTTTGTCCCTGGAAAGGTCAGGCAGCGCCCATGGGTGCGGGAGGTGATTAGCTTTCATCCGAGGAAGCGGAAGAGTAAGATCATGCCCTTGGATCAAGAGCCCTTCACCAGCATCAGGGGACTACTCGCTTCCATCTGAGATCGAGTGTGATGTGAACAATGAGTCGACTGACTCTCATGATAACAGGATCTAACACTGCGTGATAACAGGATCTAACACTGTGTGATAACAGGATCTAACACTGCGTGATAACAGGATCTAACACTGTGTGATAACAGAATCTAACACTGTGATAACAGGACCTAACACTGTGTGATAACAGGATCTAACACTGTGTGATAACAGGATCTAACACTGCGTGATAACAGGATCTAACACTGTGTGATAACAGAATCTAACACTGTGGATAACAGGATCTAACACTGGGGATAACAGTATCTAACACTGCGTGATAACAGGATCTAACACTGCGTGATAACAGGACCTAACACTGCGTGATAACAGGATCTAACACTGTGATAACAGGATCTAACACTGTGATAACAGGACCTAACACTGTGATAACAGGATCTAACACTGCGTGATAACAGGATCTAACACTGCGTGATAACAGGATCTAACACTGTGTGATAACAGGATCTAACACTGTGATAACAGGACCTAACACTGTGATAACAGGATCTAACACTGCGTGATAACAGGATCTAACACTGTGTGATAACAGGATCTAACACTGCGTGATAACAGGATCTAACACTGTGTGATAACAGGATCTAACACTGTGATAACAGGATCTAACACTGCGTGATAACAGGATCTAACACTGTGTGATAACAGGATCTAACACTGTGTGATAACAGAATCTAACACTGTGATAACAGGATCTAACACTGTGATAACAGGACCTAACACTGTGATAACAGGATCTAACACTGCGTGATAACAGGATCTAACACTGTGTGATAACAGGATCTAACACTGTGTGATAACAGGATCTAACACTGTGTGATAACAGGATCTAACACTGTGTGATAACAGGATCTAACACTGTGTGATAACAGGATCTAACACTGTGATAACAGGACCTAACACTGTGTGATAACAGGACCTAACACTGTGATAACAGGATCTAACACTGTGTATAACAGGATCTAACACTGTGATAACAGGATCTAACACTGTGTGATAACAGGATCTAACACTGCGTGATAACAGGACCTAACACTGTGTGATAACAGGATCTAACACTGTGATAACAGGATCTAACACTGTGTGATAACAGGATCTAACACTGCATGATAACAGAATTTAACACTGCGTGATAACAGGATCTAACATTGTGTGATAACAGGATCTAACACTGTGATAACAGGACCTAACACTGTGATAACAGGATCTAACACTGTGTGATAACAGGATCTAACACTGTGTGATAACAGGATCTAACACTGCGTGATAACAGGATCTAACACTGCGTGATAACAGGATCTAACACTGTGTGATAACAGGATCTAACACTGTGTGATAACAGGATCTAACACTGTGATAACAGGATCTAACACTGTGTGATAACAGGACCTAACACTGTGATAACAGGATCTAACACTGTGTAATAACAGGATCTAACACTGCGTGATAACAGAGTTAGATTAGATTTTTGCCACCGAAGTGGCTAGTTTATTGTGCACCTCATATCCATCCTGTGGACGGTAGCACAGGAACATATGGATACACAAAAGGCCTAGGAATTAGGTCCCAAAAGGGTTAGCAGGTGTACATTTGGATTTATATCTGCAGTTCACTTTTCTGTTATAAGCAAATTTAGGAAATTTGCTTAATATATCTGGTATATTTTCATTAATAAGATATCTTGACATGTCACTTAGGTTATTATACTGTCTATCTCTATATGCTTCAGTAAGTGGACAATTAAGCACATAGTGTTCACGATAGTGACCATATGAATGACCACATAATTTGCATTTGGTTTGATAATCATGTGTGTGTCTCCCACACTGCCAGAAATACTTGTAGCCAAGCCTAAGCCTGGCCACTGCAACATCAGTCAGTCTGTTAACAATTGCAAGTTGCTCCATAAACGTACTTATCTACGTGTCATGTCATCATAGTGGATTATAGATCTACTCAGGCTTCTAATTGCATTCCCATTCATCTTCATTATTTACTTCTCTCCTAATACTATTCCTAATGCTACAGGAACTAACACTGAGTAATTAAACACGATAGTTTTTAAAGCTTAGTGTTTGTCTGGCAGATGAAGCTTCGCTGTTGAGTCTCAGCTTCAATTATAATGGCGGCCTCCTGAGCCCCAGGTGAGGCTTCACTACGAGGGAAACTTCAAGACCAGGAAGGAGTCTCGGGAACGAGATGGGCTCCAGCATCACAAGATCAAGTGCAACGCTGAGTGCAGCAGCTGGTCAGTAATCCAACAGGAAGGCTTGACACCCAAGCTGCTTACATTGAGAGATTTTCTCCTGGAGAGAGGGAGAGAGACTTCTGCGACTTCTTGAGAGGGAATAGAACACAGCAAGACGCCTCATCTATCGCCTGAACCCATCTTGGATAGATCCGTCATTTCAACACAGGAGGGATGTGGGTGGTCTTACTGTTATGTATAAGGCCAATATGGTCAAAGTACCACTAGGCTCCACTCCCAGGACAGCGAGAAGTGAGCTTCTACACCACAAGACGGGCAGCCAGCAGCAACTTCACTCTGGCTGTAACCTTCTCCAGAACATCACTTCATCTGAGATCATTTATTCACAGGATGACTCGAGTCTGGAACATGTTCGTACAGCATAATGATACCAACAAAATAAAGTCAGTTGATCAAATGAAATTGTTGGCCCACAGATGGCTCCAACTTCATCCTGTTCCACACTTGTATGTTTCACAACAATAAAAAGGCTTTTAAATGAGCTGATGTAGGTAACGGGTCTTAGCTTGAAAATAAAGTTAGGAATCCTTAGCCTAACCTTATAAAACCATGTATACGAGAGAGAGAGAGAGAGAGAGAGAGAGAGAGAGAGAGAGAGAGAGAGAGAGAAGTGTAATAAAGAATTCTTTACATACTGCCAGGTTTATTCATTCCACCGGCCGTCATACGCAGTTTATTCATACGCCTAAAGTGACGCTCAGCTAAATTTATTAATGGAAAAACAAGCTGAATGAGACATAATTAAAAAATGCCATGAATAGATGAATACCATGAATATAAATAGTGCGTGAGTAAAGGACAACAAGGAAGGTGCGGTCATGACAAAGCTCTGGGTCTATAATGAGGCTTTGTTTATTAATATTTATGATGCTTGTTATTCTTTTGTTAACAACTTTCAGATGGGGAGAATTATGAACTGTAGTGGGATGAATAACAGCAGCTGTAACTGCAGCAATAACAGCAGCTGTAACTGCATCAGTAATAGCAGCTGTAACTGCATCAATAACAGCATCTGTAACTGCATCAGTAACAGCAGCTGTAACTGCATCAATAACAGCAGCTGTAATTGCATCAGTAACAGCAGCTGTAACTGCATCAATAACAGCAGCTGTAACTGCATCAGTAATAGCAGCTGTAACTGCATCAATAACAGCAGCTGTAACTGCATCAGTAACAGCAGCTGTAACTACATCAATAACAGCAGCTGTAAATACATCAATAACAGCAGTTGTAACTGCATCAATAACAGCAGCTGTAACTGCATCAATAACAGCAGCTGTAACTGCATCAATAACAGCAGCTGTAACTGCATCAGTAATAGCTGCAACTGCATCAATAACAGCAGCTGTAACTGCATCAGTAATAGCAGCTGTAACTGCATCAATAACAGCATCTGTAACTGCATCAGTAACAGCAGCTGTAACTGCATCAATAACAGCACTGTAACTGATCAATAACAGCAGCTGTAACTGCATCAGTAACAGCAGCTGTAACTGCATCAATAATAGCAGCTGTAACTGCATCAATAACAGCAACAACTGTATAGGTTATGAAAACGCAGCTGTAACTACATCAATAACATGCAGCTGAAACTGCATTAATAACAGCAGCTGTAACTGCATCAGTAATAGCAGCTGTAACTGCATCAATAATAACAGCTGTAACTATATCAATAACAGCAGCTGTAACTACATCAATAACAGCAGCTGTAACTGCATCAATAACAGCAGCTGTAACTGCATCAGTAATAGCAGCTGTAACTGCATCAATAACAGCAGCTGTAACTGCATCAATAACAGCAGCTGTAACTGCATCAGTAATAGCAGCTGTAACTGCATCAATAACAGCAGCTGTAACTACATTAATAACAGCAGCTGTAACTACATCAATAACAGCAGCTGTAACTGCATCAATAACAGCAGCTGTAACTGCATCAGTAATAGCAGCTGTAACTGCATCAATAACAGCAGATGTAACTGCATCAGTAACAGCAGCTGTAACTGCATCAATAACAGCAGATGTAACTGCATCAATAACAGCAGCTGTAACTGCATCAATAACAGCAGCTGTAACTGCATCAGTAACAGCAGCTGTAACTACATCAATAACAGCAGCTGTAACTACATCAATAACAGCAGCTGTAACTGCATCAGTAACAGCAAAACAACTTGATGTTTAGGTTAGGTGAAAACTCTGGCTTTATTACTATGGAACACTGATGTCTATGAACCACTTTCTATGACATTTTGACTTTAATGCGCAAAACTTGTTTGACAAGTGATTTATAGTGAGTCTGGGCTATAATGTACCGCCTTAAATGTTCATTAATAACTTCTGGCCGTTTTTCACTCCAGTCATTGTGTCTCCTCAAAGAATATTTATTTCCATTGAGAGACCTCATAATATTAAATCTTTGACTTCTCACACAACACCGTCGAGTTTCGATGGACCAGCAAACACTTTTTTTTTTGACCTTTGAGTCAGTTTGCTGGTTATTAAGAATCTTAGTAATGGCATTTACTCTCTGTGCTGAAGTGTTTATTTCTGGGTATCAAAACATTGGATTCTAGGTACCTTAATATTCAGTATTGAGTGAGAAAGTTTTGTTATAGGTTACGAAAATTATGGGTTCTGGAGAGAACCTTTGTCGTGATTAATTATGTTACTGTTCTGAGGTGAGTCCTGTCATACTAGCTATTCTTCTAGTCTTTTGCTAAGTATCCTTTAGATCACTTTGTGTGAGGCACTCGTCAGAGTAAAAGTTTATATTGATCACTCGTCAGATTAGAACTTTATACGGATCACTTGTCAGATTAGAACTTTATATGGATCACTCGTCAGATTAGAATTTTATATGGATCACTTGTCAGATTAGAACTTTATATGGATCACTCGTCAGATTAGAACTTTATATGAATCACTGGTCAGATTAGAACTTTATATGGATCACTGGTCAGATTAGAACTTTATTTGGATCACTGGTCAAATTAGAGCTTTATATGGATCACTGGTCAGATTAGAACTTTACATGGATCACTGGTCGGATTAGAACTTTACATGGATCACTCGTCAGATTAGAAGTTTATATGGATCACTCGTCAGATTAGAACTTTATATGGATCACTCGTCAGATTAGAACTTTATATGGATCACTCGTCAGATTAAAACTTTATATGGATCACTCGTCAGATTAGAACTTTATATGGATCACTCGTCAGAGAAAACTATATGAATCACTCGTCAGAAAAAACTTTATATGGATCACTCGTCAGAGAAAAACTTTATATGGATCACTCGTCAGAATAAAACTCTTTGGTTTAATAATACTCGTATTTTTTTCTAGGCCTTAATTTGCTCTTTTCAAAGTGGTCAGTAGTAGTTTGTTGAAGGCAGGTTACCCTTCACCTCGGTTGTTGAAGGCAGGTTACCCTTCACCTCGGTTGTTGAAGGCAGGTTACCCTTCACCTCGGTTGTTGAAGGCAGGTTACCCTTCACCTCGGTGTCCACACAGGCATGATGTGAGTTCTCTACTATCGTGATGTTCGCTTCTACAAGCAACTTCCCCATTTGTTTTTTCAGTGTTAATTCTGTTCCGATTCCCCTTCCCATCGCCTTATTCTCCTACGTAGACTCTTGTATTGTGTACAAACTCGGGAAACACTCCTAGTCCCTAGCATATTTTGTCGTCATATCTGCAATTAAATCTTCGTTAAAAAACCTGCACATGTGACTTGATATTGGTCTAGAAGGGGGCGAAACGTCGTCATAAGGTTCCTCTCCCAAGTGGGAGCGTTTGTTTAGCCACTTTTTTATTCTTCTGTAACCAAGTCTCAGTCTCTCTTGTGTACCCACCTATTTCTGATTACAGAAATCGAGTAATTGCTCTCGTTCATCTGTGTATGTGTTTATGTGTGTGTGTGTTGTGTGTGTGGTGTGTGGGGTATATGTATATGTATATGTATATATATATATATATATATATATATATATATATATATATATATATATATATATATATATATATATAAATATATATATATATATATATATATATATAATATTGCACACTGATTGCAACAATACCAGAGCAATGGCCGCGGTGTTTCGTTCTGGGAATTTATTCCAACATCCATTTCTTGGAAATTTCACTGGTGGTATCATATCACATACTGACTCGTAATTCAATCCTCTGTTCTAACACTCTGGTAAAAATAACTTTCTTTTCTCTCTCTCTCTGTTATTTATTGGTTTATGTCTATTGACTTTACTTTTTATTATAAACGGTTTAGAAAACTGATAAGTAGATAAATAAGACACTTATCCAACACTTGGGTATCTTTATTTCGGAAACGTTTCGCCAACCAGTGGCTTGATCAGTCCAATACAGAGAACAACGGTGGAAGATTTCCACTCGGAGTTCGGGGTAATCAGTCCCTCAGTCTAGAGACTGAGGGACTGATTATATACCTCAAACTCAAACTCCCACCGTTTCTCTCTGCATTTGACTGATGAAGGTACTGGTGGGCGAAACATTTCCAAGAAAAATAAAAATTCTTGATGATGACGTTAGGAAGTTGATCACGTAAATTCTTGCCTACCTCTCCATAATCTTGTGTTTATCACATTTCCTTCGTCTTCTTGTCCGCTACTGATGGCCACCTTTAATGCTTTCAATCTTTCCTTTTTTTCCCTAACATGTTCAGCTCCGGGAGTCATATTGAAGCTCTGTTTTGAACTTTTTCTATTTTCTCGTGTGATTTAAAGGCTGCGACAACGACTTCGCCGCTGCATATTCTATTCTGGAATTGGCATTCGCTGGAAAGAAAATTCTTAGCATTTTCGTTAATACTGATTTTAGCGTTTCCACGCGAGTATAACAATAAAAGTTTAAATCTTATGGTAAAGATGTCTCTTGGGTCTATCAGTCTGTCTGATGGAATACATATCTGATAAACACACTCTGGTGTGTGTGTGTGTGTGTGTGTGTGTGTGTGTGTGTGTGTGTGTTGTGTGTGTGTGTGTGTGTGTGTGTGTGTATGTGTGTGTATGTGTGTGTGTGTGTGTGTGTGTGTGGTCTTCCGTGTCCCGGGAAAGCCATGAGTCACGAGACAGTTAACTTTGGTTAACAACAGTAAAAATAGTGACTGTGGCAGTAAGAGGCTAAACTAACATGTTAATCCGGGTGTATCGCTGTTGTCTTACCGGGACGCACAAATAAACAAGAATATTCCGACTTATATAACAAAAAATCATTGTTTGGGCACACAGTGGTTACCATAGTTCCCGGAGTCCACCTGAGGTAAGATGCTCAGTGTATATTGTCTTTCCTGCAGATCTTGATGGGTAAGGTGGAGGGGAGGGGAGTAGCAAGGCTTCTGACCAGTGTGGGCGCTAGATTATTGCAGGCCAGTCAATAGATTATTGCAGGCCAGTCAATAGATTATTACATACCAGTTAACAATAGATTATTACATACCAGTGAACAATAGATTTTTGCTGGCCATTCAATAGAATATTACATACCAGTCAACAATAGAACATGCCAGTCGAAAGAGTATTGCAGGCTAGTCAAAGACTGCCTGACGAACTTCATTCCACCTCTTTCCCTGCGTCTTTCCACCTCTTTCCCTGCGTCATTCCACCTCTTTCCCTGCGTCATTCGACCTCTTTCCCTGCGTCATTCGACCTCTTTCCCTGCGTGTTTTCACCTCTTTCCCTGCGTCATTCCACCTTTTTCCCTGCGTCATTCCAACTCTTCCTGCGTCTATCCACCTCTTTCCTGCGTCATTCCACCTCTTTCCCTGCGTCATTCCACCTCTTTCCCTGCGTCATTCCACCTCTTTCCCTGCGTCATTCGACCTCTTTCCCTGCGTGTTTTCACCTCTTTCCCTGCGTCATTCCACCTTTTTCCCTGCGTCATTCCAACTCTTTCCCTGCGTCTATCCACCTCTTTCCCTGCGTCATTCCACCTCTTTCCCTGCGTCATTTTTTCCACTACATACTCAGTTTATGCCTAACTTGTTCCAATAACACGAAGGTTTCTATTTAAAAAAAAAAAAATTTCTTTCCTTCTTAATTATCCAAATGGTTTTGCCTTTGTTTTCAATCCTTCTGATATCACTACAGTTATTCTGATATCACCACAATCACTCTGATATCACTACAGTTATTCTGATATCACCACAATCACTCTGATATCACTACATTTATTCTGATATCATCACAATCACTCTGATATCACTACAGTTATTCTGATATCATCACAATCACTCTGATATCACTACAGTTATTCTGATATCACCACAATCACTCTGATATCACTACAATTATTCTGATATCACCACAATCACTCTGATATCACTACAATTATTCTGATATCACCACAATCACTCTGATATCACTACAGTTATTCTGATATCATCACAATCACTCTGATATCACTACAGTTATTCTGATATCATCACAATCACTCTGATATCACTACAGTTATTCTGATATCACCACAATCACTCTGATATCACCACAATCACTCTGATATCACCACAATCACTCTGATATCACTACAATTATTCTGATATCACCACAATCACTCTGATATCACCACAATCACTCTGATATCACTACAATTATTCTGATATCATATATCACTATCCTGGTTGAATTATCTGCTCTGAACATATCAGCATATTTGAAGACCAATCCCTTACCTCTTCTCCTCACTTCTTTATCTTTGTTCTTTGTTCCTCCACGTCCTTACTTTCCTTACCTCCCTCCCTCACTTCTTTCTATTTGTTCATTGTCTCTCCATGTCTTTCCCCAGCCTCTCTGGTTCACTCTTGCGTTGTGTTGTCTCCTTCATTTGTTTTTCTTTGTCTTTTCTTTGTCTCCTCCTCATACCTTTTTCCTGTCATCTGCCCCTTGTCTAAGTCTCTCCTCTCTTACTCTTGACTAGTGGCCGCGTCAAGGGAAGGGGGTGAGGAAAAGGGGTTGAGGCCCCCTCTATCATCTCCATAAACCCCATAAATCTCCCCCTCCCCCACGCCGAAATAAAAATACTAATAATAACGAAGCTACGGGTCCTTGAGCTCTCCCTGACAAGCAGCTTGCCACCGCTGAGCGCCTCCTTCATATAAATTCTGAAGAATCCCCGGCTCCGTCCCTCTGAAATACAATTCTCTGTTCTAGTCTCTCCTACATTCAATTCCTTTCTCCCTGAGGTTTTGGAAATTTGCACTACTCCTCTTTCTCCCCTTCTCCATTTGCTTCATTCATCCTCTGTATTTATTCTTTTGTTGGCAGTTTTATTCTGCCTCTCCCTCCTCCTGTTTCTCTCATTCCCCGCCACTGTGCCAGCTGGTTACCTTCGTGGCCAGGTAGGACTATCACTAAATGCAAATATATACTCCGACCCCTTAACAAGATGAGTGTGTCTCCTGCCTTCAGCAGTTCACTCTTTCCTCTCTCGTTCCTTCCCTTGGTATACCTTCCATATTTCTTCAAGTTTACTCTGTTCTTCAACTTTTTACTTTATTTCCCATCAGTCACGAATCAACCTAATCATTCAATGCTATCATTTCACTGCCGTTGCTAGTTTATGCAACTTTTCTGAAAGTGTTTTATTACTAACATGCTGGGGAAATGGGAGGTGATCAGAAGTGATTCAGTGATGGGGAAGGTAACTCAGAGTCTCTGAATCAAGAGCCCTTTGCCATATCAAGGCAGCCCTCCCCTTTGGAGTGGTTTCTCCTCTGTTGTCATTCTTAAATGTTTCATTACAGTTTGGCCTCATGACAGAACCTTCAGCTAGGTTCTTCCAGTGACAGTTAGGTTCTCCACCCACTGGGAACTGCCTAACACTCACCATCTGAGTGGCGAGCCTCTCTTCTGTCTGGCTACACTCTCTAGTGTCTGTACTCGTGTCAGCTCTGGGCCTTCAGAAACACATTTCCTGAACATCTTTCTGTTTTTGTATATGTCCTCACCTAATTGTATTTTCAGGGGGTTGAGTCATAGCTCCTAATCCCTCTTTGTAATAATTATTCTTGAGAAATTTCTGTTATTGGTGACCCTCAACGCCCGGTCAAACACCCCCATCACCTCCCCCCCACACACATATACCTACACGAGAGAAACATAACTGCAACATAGAAAGTTCTCCTGGTCATAGACAGGGTGGACAATGACTATTTACCAAGGTAGGGCCCAGAACGAGGGAACATAGATGAAAGCTGAACACTTGTGTGATATCAAGAGATATATATACTATAAGAAGCAACTTATTCGTCGAGTAGGTGAGGGGGAGGCACCGGGGCATCAACATGTGCATGTTGATGAATGAGACACATGTTTAGGTTGATAAATGAGACACACGTTTAGGTTAATGAATGAGACACGTTTAGGTTGATGAATGAGACACATGTTTAGGTTGATGAATGAGACACATGTTTAGGTTGATGAATGTGACACATGTTTAGGTTGATGAATGAGACACCTGTTTAGGTTGATGAATAAGACACATGTTTAGGTTGATGAATGAGACACATGTTTAGGTTGATGAATGAGACACATGTTTAGGTTGATGAATGAGACACATGTTCAACACTGGATTTCTTAATTGACGAAATGTTTCAGTAATAAAGATAACCGAGTGTTGCAAAGTGTCTTATTGATTCACCTGTCGGCACTCTTTATCGTTTTTTATGATGATGTTTAGGCACTGGGTATATGTCACACTGGGTATGTCACACTGGGTATGTCACACTGGCTGGGTATATGTCACACTGGGTATGTCACACTGGCTGGGTATATGTCACTCTGGGTATGTCACACTGGCTGGGTATATGTCACACTGGGTATGTCACACTGGGTATGTCACACTGGCTGGGTATATGTCACTCTGGGTATGTCACACTGGCTGGGTATATGTCACACTGGGTATGTCACACTGGCTGGGTATATGTCACACTGGGTATGTTACACTGGCTGGGTATATATCACACTGACTGATAATATGTCACACTGACTTTGTATACATCACACTGCCTGGGTATATATCACACTGACTGGGTATATATCACACTGACTGGGTATATATCACACTTGCTGGGTATATATCACACTGACTGGGTATATATCACACTGACTGGGTATATATCACACTGACTGGGAATATATCACACTGGCTGGGTATATATCACACTGACTGGGAATATGTTACACTGACTGGGTATATATCACACTGACTGGGTATATGTCACACTGACTGGGTATATATCACACTGACTGGGAATATGTCACACTGACTGGGTATATATCACACTGACTGGGAATATGTCACACTGACTGGGTATATATCACACTGACTGGGAATATGTCACACTGACTGGGTATATGTCACACTGACTGGGTATATGTCACACTGGCTGGGTATATATCACACTGACTGGGTATATATCACACTGACTGGGAATATGTCACACTGGCTGGGTATATATCACACTGACTGGGTATATATCACACTGACTGGGAATATGTTACACTGGCTGGGTATATATCCCACTGACTGGGAATATGTCACACTGGCTGGGTATATATCACACTGACTGGGTATATATCACACTGACTGGGAATATGTTACACTGGCTGGGTATATATCACACTGACTGGGTATATATCACACTGACTGGGTATATATCACACTGACTGGGTATATATCACACTGACTGGGTATATATCACACTGACTGGGAATATGTCACACTGGCTGGGTATATATCACACTGACTGGGAATATGTTACACTGACTGGGTATATATCACACTGACTGGGAATATGTTACACTGGCTGGGTATATATCACACTGACTGGGAATATGTCACACTGACTGGGAATATGTTACACTGGCTGGGTATATATCACACTGACTGGGTATATATCACACTGACTGGGTATATATCACACTGACTGGGTATATATCACACTGACTGGGTATATATCCCACTGACTGGGTATATATCACACTGACTGGGAATATGTTACACTGGCTGGGTATATATCACACTGACTGGGTATATATCACACTGACTGGGTATATATCACACTGACTGGGTATATATCACACTGACTGGGTATATATCACACTGACTTGGAATATGTCACACTGGCTGGGTATATATCACACTGACTGGGAATATATCACACTGACTGGGTATATATCACACTGACTGGGAATATGTTACACTGGCTGGGTATATATCACACTGACTGGTTATATATCACACTGACTGGGTATATATCACACTGACTGGGTATATATCACACTGGTAATATGTCACACTGGCTGGGTATATATCACACTGACTGGGTATATATCACACTGACTGGGTATATATCACACTGACTGGTTATAAAGACATATTACAGTGCAAAACCAAAATTTTAGATCAATCTTCGTTTAGAATTAAGCTCTATAATGGCTTATGAAGCTCAGCCCTGGGCGAAACGTTGTCTGAAATAATGATTTGTTGTGTAACACGTGTCTTGAAACACGCTTGACGTAGTCTTGCCCCAGATACTACACTCACTAACTAATTAATAGCTCACCAGGGCCCAGAAACTACAGCTTCATCTGTCTGTCTGTCTCTCTCTCTGTCTGTCTCTCTCTCTCTGTCTCTCTCTCTCTCTCTGTCTCTCTCTCTCTGTCTCTGTCTCTGTCTCTCTGTCTGTCTCTGTCTCTCTCTCTCTCTCTCTCTCTCTCTCTCTCTCTCTCTCTCTCTCTCTCTCTCTCTCTCCTCTCTCTCTCTCTCTCTCTCTCTCTCTCTCTCTCTCTCTCTCTCTCTCTCTCTCTCTCTCTCTCTCTCTCTCTCTCTCTCTCTCTCTCTCTCTCTCTCTCTCTCTCTCTCTCTCTCTCTCTCTCTCTCTTCACACAGCTGGAGAAACAAAGAAAAATTCCTCTCACTTAAGAACATAACATAAGAAAGAAGGAACACTGCAGCTGGCTACTGGCCCATGCGAGGCAGGTCCAATTCTCCCACCGACTTAAGCCAATGCCTTGACCTAGTCAGGTCAGTCACATTCACTTAAAGGAGGAGGACGACATCTGACCTAGTAGCACAAGCTAGTCAGGTCCAACTCACACCCACCCATTTGTTTGTATGGTAGAGACAGACACAGTGTTATGAATCCCTGAGATATACGTCACTCAGCGTATATACGTCATTCAGCGTATATACGTCATTCAGCGTATATACGTCATTCAGCGTATATACGTCATTCAGCGTATATACGTCATTCAGCGTATATACGTCATTCAGCGTATATACGTCTTCCAGCGTATATACGTCATTCAGCGTATATACGTCATTCAGCGTATATACGTCATTCAGCGTATATACGTCATTCAGCGTATATACGTCATTCAGCGTATATACGTCATTCAGCGTATATACGTAATCGCGTAGTACACAGACTTTAAAACCTAACAAAGGTATTAACCAAAGCAGCTGGGTTAATAATAATTTAAACAAAGACACCAAAGGTTCACATTAATGACTGCGTGATTGTTCACTTATCTTGAGACCACGAACCAGCGCCACCAACTGCACCTTCTTTGTTCAATACAAATGGCTTTTCCCAAGGGTAGAAATAATCACAGTTCCGTTTAACAATCTCTAGTCTACTGCTGGACGAAATTTACATTTATGAATCACTATAATTGTTAGTATTAGTATTAAATATTTAGGTTGGGCCTCAGTGTGATTTATCTGAATTATTATTAGTTATTAGAAGTTTGATGTGTTTACTAATGGAGGTATGACCCTCTTGTCCGCACCAGTGGCAGAGAATTTTAACCTTTATTCATATATATATATATATATATATATATATATATAAAGAGCTGTAATGCTAATTAAGTAAATATTAAAGCTGCAAATTAGTTTTAAACTCTGACAATATCCAATTAAATATTTTAATTAGCATTGTGTTGGTTGGTGTGTAATTATAGTGAACACCTACCTGCTGTAGTTTATGTAATGTTGTTCAGAATTGTTAACACTACAAATAATTAATATGCATGAAAAGACCTTTGAATTATTAAAAGGGATAAATGCATAATTTAATGCGCTTACGATGGGCGACGTTGCGATTATGAACGTTCAGACGCTTTCGTCAAATGACGTCGACGTGTCAGCAAGGCTTTATTTTATGTGACGTTTGGTATAGGATTGAACTTTATAAAGACTTGGTAAAGTTCCGTCCTTAGCAGTATGTGGTATGAAAGATTGAGGGTATAAGCAATACTTGTGTGTACCCACTCGTCATCATGTTCCAGTCAGTAGTTCTTGTGTGTGTACCCACTCGTCAGCTTGTTCCAGTCAGCAGTTCTTGTGTGTGTACCCACTCGTCAGCATGTTCCAGTCAGCAGTTCTTGTGTGTGTACCAACTCGTCAGCATGTTCAGTCAGGTCTGTGTGTGTACCCACTCGTCAGCAGTTCTGTGTGTGACCACTCGATCAGTTTCTTGTGTGTACCCACTGTCAGCTGTTCAGTCAGTCTTGTGTGTACCCACTCGTCAGCATGTTCCAGTCAGCAGTTCTTGTGTGTGTACCCACTCGTCAGCATGTTCCAGTCAGCAGCTCTTGTGTGTGTACCCACTCGTCAGCATGTTCCAGTCAGCAGTTCTTGTGTGTGTACCCACTCGTCAGCTTGTTCCAGTCAGCAGTAAATACGTCGTTGTAATACATCACTTCTTCCGTAACTTAGATACTTTCTTCTCTATTCATTCTTCTCTTCTATTTACTCAAACTCCTACAATTATTCACCCTCCCCATCCATCCCTCTCCTCCCTGCCATTTGCTGAAGCATTTAACAATGACCTACTAGCTGTTGATACTCTTGCTAGTCAGTTGATCAGAATCCTTCCCTCTTCATCATGTATCTCTCTCTCTCTCTCTCTCTCACACACATTTTTTCCTTCCGTTTCTCCCCTTCTTCCTCTTTCTTCATTTCTCTCTTTCTATTTTGCCCTCCCTGCCATTTGCTCTTCTTTCCTTTTCTCCACCTCTCTCATCCTCTCTCCCTCCCTTTGTTTCTCCTTCTTTCCTCCTTCACCCCTTCCCCTCCCTCTTTCTCCCTCCCTATCGTGAGAACTTTTCTTCTAGCTTTGATGGACCAGCGTCTCGTAACTTTTTTGTGAAGGAATTGGATTGTAAAACCCTGTCTTGAATTTCCTAAAAAAGTTTTTAAGGGAATTATTATATTTGACCGAATTTATGGGTTTTCAATGAATGTGAGAGACTCAGGCCTTTTTTTTTTTTTTTAATCTCCGTGAATGATAGCAGATATATAAGAACGGTCTGTACCTCTTTACGACTTGTCCACAGTGCTGAGTCAGGCCATTACTCTAATCAGTCCATCTAGGTAATGCGATTCTCCCAACTTTCAATTCTGGACACAACGACGGGTTTCTGTGTGGGGAAAACTGGACGTTATTGTAAGTACCGAGTGTCAGCTGTAAGCGAGTTTGAGTCTTGAGAGATCTGACGGAACACCCCGGAGCCTTAGACGGGGATCTGACGTTCTAGCTTCACTACGTTTCATGATGTTGGTGTGAGCTGAGAATAAGCAGAGAAGGCGGGATGAGCTCTGGTGCTAGCAGAGAGAGCCCGGGAGCTCAGCAGTCAAGGAATACAAGCTTAGCGCTCAAGCACGGTTCTGGGGCTCAAATAATACCACAGTCACTCGGTGAAGCATAGTCTTTAACCTAGCTTAGTTCAGATACAAGCGTCCTTCTACCATTAGTTGCTAGTAACTCGCGATATCGTCAAGACATGGTTGTAAACTAGCGTACTAGCTCCTAGTTTAAGGACTGGCTTGCTATGGGTTCGAATCCCACTCCGATCAGCTTGAGCAGCTGGTGAGCAGTTAGTGAGCAGCTCACATACTCACACACAAAGATGGGAAGCTCTGGATGGCTAAAGTCCGTCACTCTGGTTCTTGCACTCTAGACTCCGTGTATAGTGTGACCACTATATGAATGATAATGATTCTTGGAATCACCGCTCCCGTGACCAGGTCTCAGACCAGACCTCCTCAACTGGAAAGTAAATATTACAGGAATAAGAACTATTAAGAAACCAACAGAGAAGTAAAGATACTCGCATACCTTAATGTAAGCAGCGTGTGTAAAGATTTACCTCATATTTTGCATATTCATGGGACAGAAAGAAAAGAGCAGCGGGTCTGCCAGAGTGCAAAACACTGTTGAAAATAAATTTCTTTGTCTAAACATCATTTTGAGCGTTCATAAAGTTACTTTAGAAAATTACCCTCGAGGAAAAGTGAGGTATATGGGTGTTCCTGGAATATTAATGTCGTGGCTCCCTCTTCTCCCTCAGAGTAATCCTAACATGTGAGATGCAGCTAAAACCCCATAATTAGGTCAATTTACTGTGTGTGAGACATAATTCCTGGTGTATAATTCGGGGTCCCTGGAGAGACAGAAGCTGCTGCTGCTGGTGTATTCATACATGGAACCTTAAGACCCTGTCTGACATTGTCTGTGTCTACCAGTGTTCACTAATTATTCTCCCCCTTCACCATTGTTTCGTTGCAAATTATTGTGATGCTTGCTTTACTTACATCTCTCCATTATTCCTTATTTATTGTTTCCTTGTTTATTCTCCCATCTCTTCTCCCTCTGCCCTAATCTCCTCCTCACATCTGCACCTTCCCTCTCTCCCAGGTAACTCATAAGTCAGTCTTAAGCCCCTTTTCACCTAGTAGGAAACAGGTACCTGAGTCTTAATTGACTGTTATGGTTGCTCTCCCCGAACTGAACAATGGAAATATGCCAAGCTCTATGGCTTTCCCGGGTTATCTAAAAAAAAGTCTAACCTTTGACAACGAACATTAGTGGATAAAACAGTAATGTTTATCTTACTAAGGCGCACTTATGTAAGTGAAAGTTGTCTTAGACGCAGCGTAAATGACAAGCTTTTCAAACCTAATAAACAAGGCAGGTTACTCTCCTGACCTGCTCAGGTCAGTTGTTAGGTCATAACACCAGAGACTGGGATCAAGTAGAAACTACACACACACTCACACACACACACACACACACACACACACACACACACACACACACACACACACACACACACACACACACACACTCACACACACACACACACACACACACACACACACACACATCACACACATCACACACACACACACACACACAAACTCCACACACACACACACATGACACACACACACAACACACACACACACACACAAACACACTCACACTCACACACACACACACACAGCCGAGTTTCTGTAAGTGGAGGAATTCAATTAGTTTGGTGCTGGTGGAGGCGCAATTATGGGTTTCCTGGTAATGGAAGAATCTCTCCTTGAATTATTATATAATGGTCCGTGGACCCTTCTCCTTTTTTAGGGGGTCAAGTCCATCTCTGTGACCTTATAGTCTCTCTCTCTCTCTCTCTCTCTCTCTCTCTCTCTCTCTCTCAGAAATTATTTTTTAGTTAAGGCAGCCATTTTCACACAAATTAACCTTCACACATATCTTCGCGCACGAAATGGCCCGAAAATTAAAATATGTTGTCCTCGGTTAGGTTAAGTTAGGTTAGGTTAGGTTAGGTTAAACCAGGGATGTCAAGGTTTACGTATACTAACCAAAATTTCAATATAATTAACGATCATAACATTTACAGGGTCTTTTTTCACAAAATATATAAAAAAAAATTGAGGATGGATTGCACTGTCAGGAGCTGTGACTCGACCCACGCAAACACAAATCGGCTGGTAACAAAGTTGAATGGAAAAAAACTATAGATCATTCTAAGTAAGTTTAGGTGACATAAAGAAGATAGAAGAGGTGCTGAGTTTGATCCATGACCGTCTTACTGGAGGACGAGCTTGGTACAGTCAACATAGTATTACTGGAGGACGAGCTTGGTAAAGTCAACATAGTCTTACTGGAGGACGAGCTTGGTAGAGTCAACATAGTATTACTGGAGGACGAGCTTAGTACAGTCAACATAGTATTACTGGAGGACGAGCTTGGTACAGTCAACATAGTCTTACTGGAGGACGAGCTTGGTACAGTCAACATAGTCTTACTGGAGGACGTGCTTGGTACAGTCAACATAGTCTTACTGGAGGACGTGCTTGGTACAGTCAACATAGTCTTACTGGAGGACGAGCTTGGTACAGTCAACATAGTCTTACTGGAGGACTAGCTTGGTACAGTCAACATAGTCTTACTGGAGGACGAGCTTGGTACAGTCAACATAGTCTTACTGGAGGACGAGCTTGGTACAGTCAACATAGTCTTACTGGAGGACGAGCTTGGTACAGTCAACATAGTCTTACTGGAGGACGAGCTTGGTACAGTCAACATAGTCTTACTGGAGGACGAGCTTGGTACAGTCAACATAGTCTTACTGGAGGACGGCTTGGTACAGTCAACATAGTCTTACTGGAGGACGAGCTTGGTACAGTCAACATAGTCTTACTGGAGGACGAGCTTGGTACAGTCAACATAGTCTTACTGGAGGACGTGCTTGGTACAGTCAACATAGTCTTACTAGAGGACGTGCTTGGTACAGTCAACATA
Organism: Cherax destructor; assembly: GCA_009830355.1. NCBI lineage: Eukaryota > Metazoa > Arthropoda > Malacostraca > Decapoda > Parastacidae > Cherax > Cherax destructor. Next base: position 28,151 of record WNWK01005834.1, read on the forward strand.
GTCTTACTGGAGGACGAGCTTGGTACAGTCAACATAGTCTTACTGGAGGACGAGCTTGGTACAGTCAACATAGTCTTACTGGAGGACGAGCTTGATACAGTCAACATAGTCTTACTGGAGGACGAGCTTGGTACAGTCAACATAGTCTTACTGGAGGACGAGCTTGGTACAGTCAACATAGTCTTACTAGAGGACGTGCTTGGTACAGTCAACATAGTCTTACTGGAGGACGAGCTTGGTACAGTCAACATAGTCTTACTGGAGGACGAGCTTGGTAGAGTCAACATAGTATTACTGGAGGACGAGCTTGGTACAGTCAACATAGTCTTACTGGAGGACGAGCGTGTTACATTCAACATAGTATTACTGGAGGACGAGCTTGGTAGAGTCAACATAGTCTTACTGGAGGACGAGCTTAGTAGAGTCAACATAGTCTTACTGGAGGACGAGCTTGGTACAGTCAACATAGTCTTACTGGAGGACGAGCGTGGTACATTCAACATAGTATTACTGGAGGACGAGCTTGGTAGAGTCAACATAGTCTTACTGGAGGACGAGCTTGGTACAGTCAACATAGTCTTACTGGAGGACGTGCTTGGTACAGTCAACATAGTCTTACTGGAGGACGGCTTGGTACAGTCAACATAGTTTACTGGAGGACGAGCTTGTACAGTCAACATAGTCTTACTGGAGGACGTAGCTTGGTACACTCAACATAGTCTTACTGGAGGACGAGCTTGGTACAGTCAACATAGTCTTACTGGAGGACGAGCTTGGTACAGTCAACATAGTTTACTGGAGGACGTGCTTGGTACAGTCAACATAGTCTTACTGGAGGACGGCTTGGTACACTCAACATAGTCTTACTGGAGGACGAGCTTGGTACAGTCAACATAGTCTTACTGGAGGACGAGCTTGGTACAGTCAACATAGTATTACTGGAGGACGAGCTTGGTACAGTCAACATAGTCTTACTGGAGGACGAGCTTGGTACAGTCAACATAGTCTTACTGGAGGACGAGCTTGGTACAGTCAACATAGTCTTACTGGAGGACGAGCTTGGTACAGTCAACATAGTCTTACTGGAGGACGAGCTTGGTACAGTCAACATAGTCTTACTGGAGGACGAGCTTGGTACAGTCAACATAGTCTTACTGGAGGGATTAGTAATAGTTACTAATAAAATTTTAATGGTACAGTCAACATAGTCTTACTGGAGGACGAGCTTGGTACAGTCAACATAGTCTTACTGGAGGACGAGCTGTACAGTTAGTTACAGGTCATCAACATAGTCTTATGGAGATAGCTTGGTAAGTAAATATTTATAGAATATAAATAGTTTATATATTGGTACATCACATAGTCTTACTGAGGCGAGCTTGTACAGTCAACATAGTCACTGGTCAACAGTTTTGGAGCAGTTGTGGCTGGTCAGTACTGTCTTACTGGAGGACGAGTTGGTACATCAAATGTCTTACTGGGCGAGGTACGAAAAGTCTTCTGACACTGTCAGTCAACATAGTCTTACTGGAGGACAGTTGGTACAGTCAACATAGTCTTACTGGAGGCACGGAATAGTCTTCAGTTCGTCAATGTCTACTGAGGACGACTTGGTACATCACATGTCTTACTGGAGGACGAGCTTGGTACAGTCAACTAGTTACGGGGCACGCGTCACAAGGAATAGCTTGTGTAAATGAAATATTTTGTACCTGCACGCCAATGCTGTCAGTGTCACTGGCACGGTGTTTGTTGCTCAGTGTCACCGGCACGGTGTTTGTTCCTCAGTGTCACCGTCACGGTGTTTGTTCCTCAGTGTCACCGGCACGGTGTTTGTTGCTCAGTGTCACCGTCACGGTGTTTGTTCCTCAGTGTCACTGGCACCGTATTTGTTCCTCAGTGTCACTGGCACGGTGTTTGTTCCTCAGTGTCACCGGCACGGTGTTTGTTGCTCAGTGTCACTGGCACGGTGTTTGTTTTTCAGTGTCACCGTCACGGTGTTTGTTCCTCAGTGTCACCGTCACGGTGTTTGTTCATGAGTGTCACTGGCACCGTGTTTGTTCCTCAGTGTCACTGGCACGGTGTTTGTTCCTCAGTGTCACAGTCACGGTGTTTGTTCCTCAGTGTCACTGGACCGTGTTGTCCTCATGTCACTGGACGGTGTTTGTTCCTAGTTACTGGACGGGTTGTTCCTCATGTTACTGGCACGTGTTGTTTTCAGTGTACCGTCACGTGTGTTACTCAGTGTCACAGTCACGTGTTTGTTCCTCAGTGTACGGCACGGTTTTGTCCAGTGTCACCGTCACGGTGTTTGTTCCTAGTTACTGGACGGGTTTGTTTCATGTCACCGTCACGGTGTTTGTTCTCAGTGTTACTGGACGGTGTTGTTCCTAGTTTACGGACAGTGTTTGTTCCTCAGTGTCACTGGCACGATGTTTGTTCCTCAGTGTCATTGTACGGTGTTGTTCTCAGTGTCACTGGAGGTGTTTGTTCCTCAGTGTCACTGGAGGTGTTTGTTCCCAGTCACCGTCACGGTGTGTTCCAGTGTCACCGTCACGGTGTTTTTTCCTCAGTGTCATCGTCACGGTGTTTGTTCCTCAGTGTCACTGGCACGGTGTTTGTTCCTCAGTGTCACTGGCACGGTGTTTGTTCCTCAGTGTCATTGGCACGGTGTTTGTTCCTCAGTGTCACCGTCACGGTGTTTGTTGCTCAGTGTCACCGGCACGGTGTTTGTTGCTGAGTGTCACCGGCACGGTGTTTGTTGCTCAGTGTCACCGGCACGGTGTTTGTGCCTCAGTGTCACCGTCACGGTGTGGCCGCTATATATTTCATTGTGTTTGTTTATTATTAAATTATTGTAAACGTATCTAAAATATATTTAGTTGGGTTAGGCTAAATTAAATTGAGCTTGTTATAATAAGGTTAGGTAAGTTTCCTAAGGTACTTTTGGTACAAAATTATTAATTTTTACATTAACATAAATGACTTAATTTTAAATGAGTTCTTGCTAATTGACCAGTTTTACCTATTCGGACGTCATATATATATATATATATATATATATATATATATATATATATATATATATATATATATATCTACACTGCACTAGCTCATCATGAGGCGGGCCAAAGCAACATGGGTTCGACCCTTGGCTAGTGCAGTGTAGCTATATATATATATATATATATATATATATATATATATATATATATATATATATATATATATATATATATATATATATACATACATATATATATATGAGGTAGGAGCGCTCTGAGAGAGACAAACATTCAACAAAGTTTTGGAAGCAGAGTTATCATGGCATGGGAAAACTGTAGGCATTCTGGGAGTTAATGGTTGGTTCTCGTTGTTGTTATGACAGTTATAAGTCTCCCTCGTATCAACGAATAAAGTCTGGTGACAGAGCAAGTAAAAAAAAATAAGAATATTATTTCGGGTGTCAAAAAAGTTGTCGTTATTGTCCGGTGGACGTGTTCACTCAGAACGCACTCGCACGCGCGCGCACGCACTCGCACGCGCGCGCATACACACAACACACACACACACACACACACACACTCGGCTGTACACACACCATAATCTCACATAAATGGATTAGAAGAGCGTTAAGCGTATTTGTGGTCCAGCGCAAATATTATGAACAAAGAGAATCTCATTGACTTTCCGCTAATTGTCCTGAGCATGAACAGATTTTATATGATAGGCTGGTTGGTTCCTTGAGTGGGGCTGGTTGGTTCCTTGAGCGGGGCTGGTTGGTTCCTTGAGTGGGGCTGGTTGGTTCCTTGAGCGGGGCTGGTTGGTTCCTTGAGCGGGGCTGGTTGGTTCCTTGAGGGTGGGGCTGGCGGCTTGGTTCCTTGAGCGGGGCTGGTTGGTTCCTTGAGCGGGCTGGTTGGTTCCTTGAGCGGGGCTGGTTGGTTCCTTGAGCGGGGCTGGGCCTTGAGCAGCTGGTTCCTTGAGCGGGGCTGGTGGTTCCTTGAGCGGGGCTGGTTGGTTCCTTGAGCGGCTTTGGCGAGGGCTGGTTGGTTCCTTGAGCGGGGCTGGTTGGTTCCTTGAGCGAGGCTGGTTGGTTCCTTGAGCGGGCTGGTTGGTTCCTTGAGCGGGCTGGTTGGTTCCTTGAGCGGGGCTGGTAGGTTCCTTGAGCGAGGCTGGTTGGTTCCTTGAGCGAGGCTGGTTGGTTCCTTGAGCGGGGCTGGTAGGTTCCTTGAGCGGGGCTGGTTGGTTCCTTGAGCGGGGCTGGTTGGTTCCTTGAGCGGGGCTGGTTGGTTCCTTGAGCGGGCTGGTTGGTTCCTTGAGCGGGGCTGGTTGGTTCCTTGAGCGGGGCTGGTAGGTTCCTTGAGCGAGGCTGGTTGGTTCCTTGAGCGGGCTGGTAGGTTCCTTGAGCGGGCTGGTAGGTTCCTTGAGCGGGCTGGTAGGTTCCTTGAGCGGGGCTGGTAGGTTCCTTGAGCGGGCTGGTTGGTTCCTTGAGCGGGCTGGTTGGTTCCTGAGCGGGGCTGGTTGGTTCCTTGAGCGGGGCTGGTAGGTTCCTTGAGCGGGGCTGGTGGTTCCTTGAGCGGGGCTGGTAGGTTCCTTGAGCGGGGCTGGTGGTTCCTTGAGCGGGGCTGGGTGGTTCCTTGAGCGGGCTGGTGGTTCCTTGAGCGGGCTGGTTGGTTCCTTGAGCGGGCTGGTTGGTTCCTTGAGGGGCTGCTTGGTTCCTTGAGCGGGGCTGGTTGGTCCTTGAGCGGGGCTGCTTGGTTCCTTGAGCAGGGCTGGTTGGTTCCTTGAGCGGGCTGGTTGGTTCCTTGAGCGAGGCTGGTTGGTTCCTTGAGCGAGGCTGGCTTGGTTTCCTTGAGCGGGCTGGTTGGATCCTTGAGCGGTGCTGCTTGGTTCCTTGAGCGAGGCTGGTTGGTTCCTTGAGCGGAGCTGGTTGGTTCGTTCAGCGGGGCTGGTTGGTTCCTTGAGCGGGGCTGGTAGGTTCCTTGAGCGGGGCTGGTTGGTTCCTTGAGCGGGGCTGCTTGGTTCCTTGAGCGGGGCTGCTTGGTTCCTTGAGCGGGGCTGGTAGGTTCCTTGAGCGAGGCTGGTAGGTTCCTTGAGCGGGGCTGCTTGGTTCCTTGAGCGGGGCTGCTTGGTTCCTTGAGCGGGGCTGCTTGGTTCCTTGAGCGGGGCTGCTTGGTTCCTTGAGCGGGGCTGGTTGGTTCCTTGAGCGAGGCTGGTAGGTTCCTTGAGCGGGGCTGCTTGGTTCCTTGAGCGGGGCTGCTTGGTTCCTTGAGCGGGGCTGCTTGGTTCCTTGAGCGGGGCTGCTTGGTTCCTTGAGCGGGGCTACTTGGTTCCATGAGCGGGGCTGGTAGGTTCCTTGAGCGGGGCTGCTTGGTTCCTTGAGCGGGGCTGGTTGGTTCCTTGAGCGGGGCTGGTTGGTTCCTTGAGCGGGGCTGCTTGGTTCCTTGAGCGGGGCTGCTTGGTTCCTTGAGCAGGGCTTGTTGGTTCGTTCAGAGGAGCTGGTTCTCCTCCACTAGTCTCCCTGGCAGTCTCTGCTCCACTACTCTCCCTGGCAGCCTCTGCTTCACCAGTCTCCCTGGCAGCCTCTGCTTCACCAGTCTCCCTGGCAGTCTCTGCTTCACCAGTCTCCCTGGCAGTCTCTGCTTCACCAGTCTCCCTGGCAGCCTCTGCTTCACCAGTCTCCCTGGCAGTCTCTGCTCCACTAGTCTCCCTGGCAGCCTCTGCTTCACCAGTCTCCCTGGCAGCCTCTGCTTCACCAGTCTCCCTGGCAGCCTCTGCTTCACCAGTCTCCCTGGCAGCCTCTGCTTCACCAGTCTCCCTGGCAGCCTCTGCTTCACCAGTCTCCCTGGCAGCCTCTGCTTCACCAGTCTCCCTGGCAGCCTCTGCTTCACCAGTCTCCCTGGCAGTCTCTGCTCCACTAGTCTCCCTGGCAGTCTCTGTTCCACCAGTCTTCCTGGCAGTCTCTTCACCAGCCTCCCTGGCAGCCTCTGCTTCACCAGTCTCCCGGGCAGTCTCTGCTTCACTACTCTCCCTGGCAGCCTCTGCTTCACCAGCCTCCCTGGCAGCCTCTGCTTCACCAGTCTCCCTGGCAGCCTCTGCTTCACCAGTCTCCCTGGCAGTCTCTGCTTCACCAGTCTCCCTGGCAGCCTCTGCTTCACCAGTCTTCCTGGCAGTCTCTTCACCAGCCTCCCTGGCAGCCTCTGCTTCATAATTCTCCCTGGCAGCCTCTGCTTCACCAGTCTCCCTGGCAGTCTCTGCTTCACCAGTCTCCATGGCAGTCTCTGTTTCACCAGTCTCCCTGGCAGCCTCTGCTTCACCAGTCTCCCTGGCAGTCTCTGCTCCACTAGTCTCCCTGGTAGTCTCTGTTCCACCAGTCTTCCTGGCAGTCTCTTCACCAGCCTCCCTGGCAGCCTCTGCTTCACCAGTCTCCTTGGCAGTCTCTGCTTCACTAGTCTCCCTGGCAGCCTCTGCTTCACTAGTCTCCCTGGCAGCCTCTGCTTCACCAGTCTCCCTGGCAGCCTCTGCTTCACCAGTCTCCCTGGCAGTCTCTGCTTCACCAGTCTCCCTGGCAGTCTCTGTTCCACCAGTCTTCCTGGCAGTCTCTGCTTCACCAGTCTCCCTGGCAGTCTCTGTTCCACCAGTCTTCCTGGCAGTCTCTGCTTCACAAGTCTCCCTGGCAGTCTCTGTTCCACCAGTCTTCCTGGCAGTCTCTTCACCAGCCTCCCTGGCAGCCTCTGCTTCACCAGTCTCCCTGGCAGTCTCTGCTTCACCAGTCTCCATGGCAGTCTCTGCTCCACTAGTCTCCCTGGTAGTCTCTGTTCCACCAGTTTTCCTGGCAGTCTCTTCACCAGTCTCCCTGGAATGATAACATTACCTGTCTAATATAATGTTGGCATTATATTAGTGTGTGTGCTGAGGGAGCCGCTACCTTCAGCGTCTTGATGGCACAGGCGGCACCGCTGCCAGAATTACTTCACTCCAATATTGACACAATCATTACCTTCTGCAGTTCCTCCTGCATATAATTAAACAAAAGACAGCAGGTAGACACTGGCAGGAAGACACTGGCAGGTAGACACTGGCAGGAAGACACTTGCAGGTAGACACTGACAGGAAGACACTGGTCTCGGCGGAACTCCATCTACGCTCCGAACGTAGAGTCTGTCCACCGGATGTATCCGCTACTCGCGTCTCAAAATTGACAGGCAGAGTTGAAATAAAAAAAAATGTAGTGTTACGCATATTTTTCACGTTTTTTTTATGTTTTTAAGCATTTTTAGGAAATCACATTTTTTTCACCAAAATTAAGATTCACAGAGTTAAAAATTAATGTTGAATAATGTGTGGCATTGAAACTCAAGGTATATATACGAATATATATATATATATATATATATATATATATATATATATATATATATATATATATATATATATATATATATATATATATATATATATATATAGGATGGGTCCACCTCTAGTGAAAATTGTGGGACCCATAGCCTCGGAGAAGTGGATAAAAGGCTTCAAGGAAGAATATTTGGATTTCTTCCTGATGCCATTTGAATATTCCACTTCTCCTACCACCCATCCTATATACACACATACATACATATAAATGCTTTATTAATAGACAGAAATACATTTATAGAAAACACAAACATGAACATGAATACAATGGTACAATATGTCAAAGATTATGAATCTCCTCCAGCTCCTCCGAAGCCGGACGCGAGCCAAGTATGCAGCATGCATTTTCCTCTGGATGGCCACGCTGAGACGCTGGAACATGAACGTGGCTGCCCTTGGGTCCCTGGTGGTGTCGATGAGTCTGGAACCCAGTTCTTTAAGGAAACGTGTTGCATTTTTCCCCACGCTCCCAAGGTCTCTGATCCCACTGGGACAAATTTATACTGTTGGCTTATGTCCCTGTACTTGCCGATTTTGTACTCCTCTCTGTGGTCAGCAGCTCCTCCCTGTCGCCCAACACTGTGATGGATGTAGGTGTCAGGAAAGGACAAAGCTCGTCTCCTAGCGGTGAAGGCACCACACTCAGGAGATTTCCTTCTTGCTGTTCCCAATTCCTCTCTGGGGACTCGACTCGACCCACAGGCCATTCGGATTGGTGTTGCTCTTCGCCTAGCCGCCCCCATACTCACCGAACATAGGTGTATTTGCGGCAGGGCGACGGCTGATCAATTCGGACTTCATGGTCTAGTGTGTCACACATCAGAAGGGAAGTATGCTAGACATGAGGAGGTCAACGACATCATAAAGAGAAGCCTCGCCACAGCCCGTTGCCCAGCTCAACGGGAACCCCAAGTACAGAGGTCTGATGGAAGTCAAAAGCGTCCTGATGGAGCCACCATGCTACCCTGGAAGGATGGTAAGCAGATTGCTTGGGACTACACCTGTGCTGCCACATTGGCAGACACCTACCTGTCACACTCCTTAGCCGAAGGGGGTGGAGCTGCCAGCCACAGGAAAACCCAGAAGACCCGCAAATATGAAGACCTTCCCTCTTGCTATAACTTCATCCCAATAGGGTCGGAGACCCATGGAGCATGGGGCAAGTGTGCTTTAAAGTTTCTGAAGGAGCTGGGTGGAAAACTCATCATAGAAACCAAGGACCACAGGGCGACCAGCTTCCTCTTTCAGAGACTCAGTGTTGCGATCCAGAGGGAAAATGCCTGCAGTATTCTGGGCACGCGGCCCACTACCGGGGAGCTGGACGAAGTATTTGACATGTAGCTCTGAGTTGTCATCTATGTTGGTTTACTCACTATTGCATTCTTGTTAATGTATTTTGACAATGTATTGTATCTTGAAATAAATTTATATATATTTAATAAAAGATGGGGTGGTAGGGGAAGTGGAATATTCAAATGGCTTCAGAAAGACATCTAAATATTCTTCCTTGAAGCCTTTTTATCCACTACGAGGCTATGGGACCCAAAATTATATATATATATATATATATATATATATATATATATATATATATATATATATATATATATATATATATATATATATATATATATATATATATATATATATATATATATATATATATATATATATATATATATATATATATGTATATATATATATATATATATATATATATATATATATATATATATATATATATATATATGTATATATATATATATATATATATATATATATATATATATATATATATATATATATATATATATATATATGTATATATATATATATATATATATATATATATATATATATGTATATATATATATATATATATATATATATATATATATATATATATACATATATATATATATATATATATATATATATATATATATATATATATATATATATATATGTGTGTGTGTGTGTGTATTGTGTGTGTGTGTGTGTGTGTGTGTGTGTGTGTGTGTGTGTGTGTGTGTGTGTGTTTACCCTTGTGCTACTCTTTTCAGTTCCATTTTTTGGCCTAAAACAAATTAATAAATCTCAGCAAGGAGTGCTGGAGACTCGACCCTCCGTCCGCTCAGCCCTGGACAGCTACACCGACAACATCTCAAATATCGGCCGAAATGCCCAAAATTTCCGCAAGGATTTACTTCTCCGGATTTAATTTTTTAAAGTAAACCATGATATATATTTTTTTTCTTACTTTTAAAATAGCTTTTTATCTGGGCATGGGTAATGGACTCAGCGTCAAGCCACATTTCCTCGGGCAGGACATTTACCGACTCGTACTCGAATTATCATTTCATAAAATATTCAGCGAGTGATGTATTGAGGCAACACGCTCAGTGAATACCCGAAAATACTCTTAATATTACCTGCGAAAACACTTTTTTCACTCACTTTTATTACTCACGATTTTTTTTTTTAGCCCGTCCTGCCTGGAAGTCAACATTACTGATTCATTTTTTATGTGAATGCTGATTAACTTTATGTTGAACACATTACGTAAACATTTTTTTTTTATTGAGGAGTTGAATGTGTATTTAGCTTGTTGGTAGAAATAAAATTACCATGTATAAACTTCGTGTAAAATATACATATGTGTGCATAAATTATAATTAAGAGACGTAAGAATAAAGGAACATTGCAGTACATCTACTGAGTAGATCAGATGTTCAACCTCAGCCACACTGCTGAGGTTAGTCTCAGTAGGACACTCACATGTCAAGAAGTGATGGAGGGAAAGTGTTGGTGTCATTTGTGTTCGAAACTTGCACCCACTAGATGTTGTCTCGTCTTAGATATGATCATTTTAATGAGAAGACGTTTCGACCGCCGGGGACTTTATCAATTCTTGCGTGTAAATTACACGAAATGTCTTCTCAAGAAAATGTCCTTAACCCAATTTTATGTTTCATTAACATAAAACTTCCATTGTTGTGTGTGGCCATAAGGGGGATTACCGATAGACCTCTGGCTGCCTTCAAGAAGTTGGATAGACCTCTGGCTGCCTTCAAGAAGTTGGATAGACCTCTGGCTGCCTTCAAGAAGTTGGATAGACCTCTGGCTGCCTTCAAGAAGTTGGATAGACCTCTGGCTGCCTTCAAGAAGTTGGATAGAAGTTGATCAGCCGGGTTGTAGTTCATACATTGGACTGCGTGTGGCCAGCAGTAACCGCCTGGCTGATCAGTCCATGATCCACCGGGAGGCCTGGTCGGGACATGGCCTCGGGGACGTTGACCCCTGGAACGACCTAGTCTTGAAGACTGCGGTGCCCTTCACCAACCCCAACGTTGAGGGACGATTGCCTCATCTTTTGTATATTATTCTACATTCTTCACGGTATGTCCTTGTAGTATATTGATAAAGACACTGGTTGGCGAAACGTCTACAATTAAAGCTACGCAGATGTTGTGTCAGTAGGCCGTCTATTTCATCTGTGGCAAAGAAATTTGAAATTATTTATATTGGTAAACAAGAACTGTTATTGGGAAAGTGTGTAAATAAGGAGGGCAGCACACAGTCACTAATAGCACCACAGTAATCATCGCCAAAATCGAAAAATTGCTTCGAAAGTCGAGGCGCAATGTGGGAATAGAGGTTGTGGGCAGTAGCGTCCCTGGTGTGTAAATTGTACCTATACAGTGAGATACAATACTGTATAGCGTTCCTGGTGTGTAAATTGTATCTATACAGTGAGATACAATACTGTATAGCGTTCCTGGTGTGTAAATTGTATCTATACAGTGAGATACAATGATACAATACTGTATAACGTCCCTGGTGTGTAACTTGTATTTATACAGTGAGATACAATACTGTATAGTTTCAGAAGCGACAATCCCTATCTATAATAGATACTGTATGGCTCATACGATTGCTAGCAGACTTAAATACAAGAACAGTGTTATTTTGCACAGCTCTCAAGATCACACTTGTGATCATGGTGTAAGAAAACTCAAAATTCATGTACAAATCATTAATAATAATAATAATAACAATAATAATAAATTTCTGTGGAGGCTCGATCCTCCGTCCAGTAGAATTAAAACACACATAGTAGTGTGTTACGATACAACTCCCAAAGGTGAGCATTCTACTCCCCTTTGGGAGTTGTGAGCTCCCAAAGGTGAGTAGGATCCTTGTGAACATGGTGGTTCTTCATGGTTCCAGAGAGGCTGGAACCATGAAGAACCATTTAATGTTCACGAGAGAGACTTTCTTTTATGGGAGTAAATAATATTAACAATAACGAAACGCAATTAGCAATAAAAAGTTTTACCGTAATGCAAGAGAAGAATAAAAAAAAAAATAACTATAGTAATAATGTCAGATTTTATATATATTGAGTGCAATAGAAGAGAAATTAGCATTGCAAGAATAACGAGGGAGTTGAAGAGCAGAATTATCGAAGAAGAGACTAGGAATTAGTTTATGTACGTTTAAATGCAGAACCTCCTCGAAAATATTCTTATACGCAGCGTATTGCAGTATTTTGATTTTTTTTCTGTATTGGAGGGATAAAGCCACTGGTGGGCGAAACGTTGCCACAGTAAAGATGCCCAAGTGTTGCACATGTGTGTTGTTTATCTACTTGTCGTGCTCTTGTTGAAATATTCAACTACGAGCAGTTAAAGGTTGAGGAAGGTCGCTGTTCTCTTGTCATGATGCCAGACTAAGCCTCCTGATTGATAGCCTGTTCAGTTAGGTTATTGGGGCTAGCAACACGCAGTCCAACGTAAAAAACACAGCCCAGGTGATCAATTAAAGCCTGAATTAATTTGAAGTTAATTATGGATATGTTAATAATCCCACTGAATATATTCAAGGACCTGAGTTGCCGAGGTGAGAATCACAGTGAGTGATGCGTTTGAAGACTGCATTACCGAGGGTCATTTGAATGAGTGATGGTAAATGTGTTTCTTCCTTTCGATCATCCTACCTTGTTGAGAAACGGCTCATGTGGTAAAAATATACGTATATCCCAGACAAATGCTGGAGAGACTGCTTCCTAATATATGTGCTTAAATATTCTCTGAGAATACAGGGAGATGCGGCAGTGTGTACACTTATAAGAATGTAATGAGATTATACCAGGACATCCGAGCCGTGAATGTCCCTATGACCTCGTATCGTTACTTTTTACAGTGCTACCTGCAAAGTATGAGCAGCAAGAAAACAGTGAGCAGGAAGAAAACAGTGAGCAGCTAGAGAAGTTAGGCGTAAGGGAAGAAAAGTTGTTTAGCTTTCTATTCTCTGTTCTTATATATGGAATCATTTTTAATTGTTCCAAGCATATTACTGCAAGATTTATATTAATTATACAATTCTGTGTAAAAGGGAGACTTTCCTGAAGAACATGCCAGCTCCTCACTGGTATAATCGACGTGAATATCGCTCGGGGTAAAGCGACTAAGGGATTTATCCAAGTCACTGTGGCAAGCAGATGCAAATCTCAAGATGCGTAGCTCAACCATGGAGTGTATACCATGGCAGCTGGTCAGGCTCAACCATGGAGTGTATACCATGGCAGCTGGTCAGGCTCAACCATGGAGTGTATACCATGGCAGCTGGTCAGGCCCAACCATGGAGTGTATACCATGGCAGCTGGTCAGGCCCAACCATGGAGTGTATACCATGGCAGCTGGACAGGCCCAACCATGGAGTGTATACCATGACAGCTGGTCAGGCTCAACCATGGAGTGTATACCATGACAGCTGGTCAGGCTCAACCATGGAGTGTATACCATGACAGCTGGTCAGACTCAACCATGGAGTGTATACCATGACAGCTGGTCAGACTCAACCATGGAGTGTATACCATGACAGCTGGTCAGACTCAACCATGGAGTGTATACCATGACAGCTGGTCAGGCCCACCACACGTCCAACCAACTCAGGTGACGCTTTCTCTGAAGGGTATTTTTATATAATTATTTTAAGAGAATCTGCAAACAGAAAATATATCTAGGACGAGAATATATATTATATATGTATATATATATATATATATATATATATATATATATATATATATATATATATATATATATATATATATATCATTAACAGAACTGTGGCTTGGAAAGGACTCGATCCTGCGTTCCCATGCCCAGCCCTGTGTGAACTGAACAAAGTTTGCATCACTCTATCTACTAGAGTGACTAGACAATCATCCTTTAATAATGATTCAAAATCACTTGTTTCGTGATTTCATTTATATATATACATACATATATTCTTGTAGCACGGTGGTGTTACTTGCACCACGGTGGTGTTACTTGCACCACGGTGGTGTTACTTGCCCCACGGTGGTGTTACTTGCACCACGGTGGTGTTACTTGCACCACAGTGGTGTTACTTGCACCACGGTGGTGTTACGTATAGAAGTAACAACTTGAGGCATCCACTATCAAGTAGCTCTAGTGGTAGTATCATTGTTACTGAAGTAGTCATTCAAGACCTATGGGACCCCAGTACTTCAAGACCTGTAGGACCCTAGTACTTCAAAACCTGTAGGACCCCAGTACTTCAAGACCTGTAGGACCTTAGTACTTCAAGACCTGTGGAACCCCAGTACTTCAAGACCTGTAGGACCCTAGTACTTCAAAACCTGTGGGACCAAAGAACCTCAGGACCTGTGGGACTCCAGTACCTCAGGACCTGTGGCACCCTAGTACTTCAGGACCTGTGGGACCCTAGTATTTCAAGACATGTGGGACCCCAGGACTTCAATACCTGTAGGACCCTAGTACTTCAAGACCTGTGGGACCCCAGTACTTCAAGAATTGTGGGACCCCAGTACCTCAGGACCTGTGGGACCCCAGTACTTCACTCACACACAAACACTCAACAAACACAACTGTCTTCCTTGTGATGGTCACAGCTGTCTTCCTTGTGATGGTCACAGCTGTCTTCCTTGTGATGGTCACAGCTGTCTTCCTTGTGATGGTCACAGCTGTCTTCCTTGTGATGGTCACAGCTGTCTTCCTTGTGATGGTCACAGCTGTCTTCCTTGGGATGGTCACAGCTGTCTTCCTTGTGATCGTCACAGCTGTCTTCCTTGGGATGGTCACAGCTGTCTTCCTTGTGATGGTCACAGCTGTCTTCCTTGTGATGGTCACAGCTGTCTTCCTTGTGATGGTCACAGCTGTCTTCCTTGTGATGGTCACAGCTGTCTTCCTTGTGATGGTCACAGCTGTCTTCCTTGTGATCGTCACAGCTGTCTTCCTTGTGATGGTCACAGCTGTCTTCCTTGTGATGGTCACAGCTGTCTTCCTTGTGATGGTCACAGCTCGACTATTAACTCAAAATACGAAGACAAAAAAAGTTCAGACGACATTTCTGTCCAACCCAGACCAATTATTGGACAGCAAAAACGATTCTTGAAAAACAGAAAATCAGTCTCATTTTTAATCTCAGATCCTGGGTTGTCTGGTCATAGTTGCAACCTTCCTGTTAATTACACTCCACCACTGTGGACTCAACCTTGCAGAATGCATTTATGCAACGTTAAATTATTTATGTTTAAAAACTAGTTGGCCATCTCTCAGAGAATGTAAATATTGATGGATTCAGTTGAATTGTGCAACGTTTGCAATTGCCAACGAACACGCAAACCTTCATTATCATTATTGTTTTGAATAATTGATATTATTTTTATTATTATTATTTTATTATTATTATTATTATTAATTCTGTTATTTTTTTATTATTATTATATAAAAAATTATTAGTATCAGTATTGTTATTATTATTATTATTATTATTATTATTATTAATTATTATTATTATTATTATTATTATTATTATTATTATTATTATTATTATTATTATTAATAATATTATTATTATTATTAAAATTATTATTGTTATTGTTTACTTTATAATTATTTTCATTATTATTATTATTATAATTTTTATTATTATTATTCAAAATATTTCGTAAAGACGTATAGATCAGAGAGCAGCAAATCTTCATTGGTAAACATTGGCCATAAGTTGTGCTGGTGAGTGTGGATTTTTATCAGGCTGTGTCATATCCGGCCAGTGATTGCCAATAGAGAATGATAATCACTCTGGAAATTGCTGTCCTCTGTGTGTGCTGAGGACTGATCGAGGTTTGAAAAAATGGTAAATTGGTTTCAGGTAAACATGTAGGACCACATATCATTTTTGTTTGTATGAATATATACGTGTAATATATATATATATATATATATATATATATATATATATATATATATATATATATATATATATATATATTATATATATATATATATTTTTTTTTTATTAACACATCGGCCGATTCATACCAAGGCAGGGTGGCTCCGAAAAAGAAAAACTTTCATCATCATTCACTCCATCACTGTCTTGCCAGAAGGGTGCTTTACACTACAGTTATAAAACTGCAACATTAACACCCTCCTTCAGAGTGCCGTCACTGTACTTCCCATCTCCAGAACTCAAGTCCGGCCTGCCGGTTTCCTGAATCCCTTCATAAATGTTACTTTGCTCACACTCCAACAGCACGTCAAGTATTAAAAACCATATGCCTCCATTCACTCCTATCAAATACGTCACACATGCTTGCTGGAAGTCCAAGCCCCTGCACACAAACTTCCTTTACCCCTCCCTCCAACCTTTCCTAGGCCGACCCCTACCCCGCCTTCCCTCCACTACAGATTTATACATCTCGAAGTCACTCTGTCTCGTTCCATTCTTCTACATGTCAAACCACCTCAACAACCCCTCCTCAGCTCTCTGAACAATCGTTTTGGTAATCCCGCACCCGTTTGAAAAGAAGTTCGAGTGAATCCTACCTGGGAGTGTTTCGGGGTGAGCGCCCCCAGGGTCAGGTCCATGATATAGAAAAAGACAGGTGAGAGGGGCAAGAGACTTAACTCTAGGGAAACGCCATAAATTTTACAATGGACGAGGGGGAAGGGAAGACTGAGAGAGTAAGCTAAAAATTATATCATTCGTCACCTCTGCACACCTCTCTCTCTCTCTCTCTCTCTCTCTCTCTCTCTCTCTCTCTCTCCTCTCTATCACACTGTTCAGTCAGCCACTTGTAGGACTTATAGAAGCCTCCTTCGTAATATCCTTCATTGATAGCTATCCTGCCAGAAGTGTGTAAATATCACAATTCAGATTTTCCTCTCACTCTTTGCTCTCCCGCCTCTTCATGTCTCCTCTCTTCCTTCCCTCTCCTCTTTCTCTTCTCTCCCTCATCCCTCTCTCTCCATCTCTCTTTAACAATTTAAATTCTTCCTTGTCAACAGCTATCAATAAATTAATCACTTTATAAAACTCCCTAAGTTTTATCATTAACATTCTACGGAAAGTCTTTCGTTACGTTTAAAACAAATATTAAAAGCTTGGTTCACACAGAGGTCGGCCCACACTTTAAATTTCGGATCGTTGAGGCAGGAAGATGAACTAGGTATTTGCATGTGAATGCCTCTATATGTGTCAGCAGCAGACACACTATATCATAGCGTTATGTGGGCAGTACTGCTCCATCATATTCTAAGTTAATATTCCACCATCACAGATACGAAGAATATTGCCGGAGATTAACCAGTTGGAAGCTATCAGGTGATGTGTTAGTAGACGTGACAGTGATGACCATTGCCTGCTGTGTTGCTGTGGTTGTGTTGCTGTGGCTGTGTTGCTGTGGCTGTGTTGCTGTGGTCGTGTTGCTGTGGCTGTGTTGCTGTGGTCGTGTTGCTGTGGCTGTGTTGCTGTGGTTGTGTTGCTGTGGCTGTGTTGCTGTGGCTGTGTTGCTGTGGTCGTGTTGCTGTGGCTGTGTTGCTGTGGTCGTGTTGCTGTGGCTGTGTTGCTGTGGCTGTGTTGTTGAGGCTGTGTTGCTGTGGCTGTGTTGATGTGGCTGTGTTGATGTGGCTGTGTTGCTGTGGCTGTGTTGTTGTGGCTGTGTTGATGTGGCTGTGTTGCTGTGGTCGTGTTGCTGTGGCTGTGTTGCTGTGGCTGTGTTGTTGTGGCTGTGTTGATGTGGTTGTGTTGCTGTGGTCGTGTTGCTGTGGTTGTGTTGTTGTGGCTGTGTTGCTGTAACTGTGTTTCTGTGATCGTGTTGCTGTGGCTGTGTTGATGTGGCTGTGTTGCTGTGGCTGTGTTGTTGTGGCTGTGTTGATGTAGCTGTGTTACTGTGGTCGTGTTGCTGTGGCTGTGTTGCTGTGGCTGTGTTGTTGTGGCTGTGTTGCTGTGGTTGTGTTGCTGTGGCTATGTTCTGTGGCTGTGTTGCTGTGGCTGTGTTGCTGGGGCGGTGTTGCTGTGGCTGTGTTGCTGTGGCTGTGTTGCTGTGGCTGTGTTGTTGTGGCTGTGTTGCTGTGGTTGTGTTTCTGTGGCTATGTTCTGTGGCTGTGTTGCTGTGGTTGTGTTGCTGTGGCTGTGTTGCTGTGGCTGTGTTGCTGTGGTCGTGTTGCTGTGGCTGTGTTGCTGTGGTCGTGTTGCTGTGGCTGTGTTGCTGTGGCTGTGTTGTTGAGGCTGTGTTGCTGTGGCTGTGTTGATGTGGCTGTGTTGATGTGGCTGTGTTGCTGTGGCTGTGCTTGTTCTGGTCTTGTGTACTGCTGCTGTGCTTGTTACTGGGTCTTGTACTGCTGTGTGCTGTTACTGGAGTCTTGGTACTGCTGCTGTGTTGCTGTGCTGTGTTCTTGGTCTGTCTGCTGTGCTTGTTTACTGGGTCTTGGTACTGCTGTGTGCTTGTTCTGGGTCTTGGTATGCTGCTGTGCTTGTTGCTGGAGTCTTGGTACTCTGCTGCTGTGTCTTGCTGTCTGGGTTTACGGTTGTCTGCTGTGCTTGTTACTGGAGTCTTGGTACTGTGCTTGCTTGTTACTGGAGTCTTGGTACTGCTGCTGTGCTTGTTACTGGAGTCTTGGTACTGCTGCTGTGCTTGTTACTGGAGTCTTGGTACTGCTGCTGTGCTTGTTACTGGAGTCTTGGTACTGCTGCTGTGCTTGTTACTGGAGTCTTGGTACTGCTGCTGTGCTTGTTACTGGAGTCTTGGTACTGCTGCTGTGCTTGTTACTGGAGTCTTGGTACTGCTGCTGTGCTTGTTACTGGAGTCTTGGTACTGCTGCTGTGCTTGTTACTGGAGTCTTGGTACTGCTGCTGTGCTTGTTACTGGAGTCTTGGTACTGCTGCTGTGCTTGTTACTGGAGTCTTGGTACTGCTGCTGTGCTTGTTACTGGAGTCTTGGTACTGTGCTGTGCTTGTTACTGGAGTCTTGGTACTGCTGCTGTGCTTGTTACTGGAGTCTTGGTACTGCTGCTGCTTGTTACTGGAGTCTTGGTACTGCTGCTGTGCTTGTTACTGGAGTCTTGGTACTGCTGCTGTGCTTGTTACTGGAGTCTTGGTACTGCTGCTGTGCTTGTTACTGGAGTCTTGGTACTGCTGCTGTGCTTGTTACTGGAGTCTTGGTACTGCTGCTGCTTATGCCTTGTTACTGGAGTCTTGGTACTGCTGCTGTGCTTGTTACTGGAGTCTTGGTACTGCTAGCTAGTCTTGTGTTTCTTGTTACTGGAGTCTTGGTACTGCTGCTGTGCTTGTTACTGGATTCTTGGTACTGCTGCTGTGCTTGTTACTGGAGTCTTGGTACTGCTGCTGTGCTTGTTACTGGAGTCTTGGTACTGCTGCTGTGCTTGTTACTGGAGTCTTGGTACTGCTGCTGTGCTTGTTACTGGAGTCTTGGTACTGCAGCAGTGCTTGTTACTGGAGTCTTGGTACTGCTGCTGTGCTTGTTACTGGAGTCTTGGTACTGCTGCTGTGCTTGTTACTGGAGTCTTGGTACTGCTGCTGTGCTTGTTACTGGAGTCTTGGTACTGCTGCTGTGCTTGTTACTGGAGTCTTGGTACTGCTGCTGTGCTTGTTACTGGAGTCTTGGTCTGCTGCTGTGCTTGTTACTGGAGTCTTGTACTGCTGCGTGCTTGTTACTGGAGTCTTGGTACTGCTGCTGTGCTTGTTACTGGAGTCTTGGTACTGCTGCTGTGCTTGTTACTGGAGTCTTGGTACTGCAGCAGTGCTTGTCTGGGTCTTGGTACTGCTGCTGTGCTTTTTGATCTTGGTACTGCTGCAGTGCTTGTTACTGGAGTCTTGGTACTCGCTGCAGTGCTTGTTACTGGAGTCTTGGTACTGCTGCTGTGCTTGTTACTGGAGTCTTGTACTGCGCGTGCTTGTTACTGGAGTCTTGGTACTGCTGCTGTGCTTGTTACTGGAGTCTTGGTACTGCTGCGTGCTTGTTACTGGAGTCTTGGTACTGCTGCTGTGCTTGTTACTGGAGTCTTGGTACTGCTGCTGTGCTTGTTACTGGAGTCTTGGTACTGCTGCATGAGAAACATTACTGTTGTTCTTCAAAAGATGTTTTCTCAAGTAGTTGAAGTTTTTTTTTGTTCTTCGCTCCCTGTAACGCCTGGGGTCAGTTCTCAAGTGAACATTTAAAAAAATAACTCTGTGAGTTGAACAAGTGGTGGTGCTACTGTTAGTTTCTACGTCACATTGCACAAGTTCTCCTTGCATGATTCTTATTACATGATTCTCCTTGCATGATTCTTATTACATGATTCTCCTTGCATGATTCTTATTACATGATTCTCCTTGCATGATTCTTATTACATGATTCTCCTTGTATGATTCTTATTACATGATTCTCCTTGTATGATTCTTATTACATGATTATCCTTGTATGATTCTTATTACATGATTCTCCTTGTATGATTCTTATTACATGATTCTCCTTGTTTGATTCTTATTACATGATTCTCCTTGCATGATTCTTATTACATGATTCTCCTTGTTTGATTCTTATTACATGATTCTCCTTGCATGATTCTTATTACATGATTCTCCTTGCATGGTTCTTATTACATGATTCTCCTTGTATGATTCTTATTACATGATTCTCCTTGCATGATTCTTATTACATGATTCTCCTTGTATGATTCTTATTACATGATTCTCCTTGCATGATTCTTATTACATGATTCTCCTTGCATGATTCTTATTACATGATTCTCCTTGCATGATTCTTATTACATGATTCTCCTTGCATGATTCTTATTACATGATTCTCCTTGCATGATTCTTATTACATGATTCTCCTTGCATGGT
This sequence comes from Cherax destructor, assembly GCA_009830355.1. Taxonomy (NCBI): domain Eukaryota; kingdom Metazoa; phylum Arthropoda; class Malacostraca; order Decapoda; family Parastacidae; genus Cherax; species Cherax destructor. The sequence goes on from WNWK01005834.1 coordinate 48,749, forward strand.
TCTTATTACATGATTCTCCTTGTATGATTCTTATTACATGATTCTCCTTGCATGATTCTTATTACATGATTCTCCTTGTTTGATTCTTATTACATGATTCTCCTTGCATGATTCTTATTACATGATTCTCCTTGTATGATTCTTATTACATGATTCTCCTTGCATGATTCTTATTACATGATTCTCCTTGTTTGATTCTTATTACATGATTCTCCTTGTATGATTCTTATTACATGATTCTCCTTGCATGATTCTTATTACATGATTCTCCTTGCATGATTCTTATTACATGATTCTCCTTGCATGGTTCTTTACAGTTCTCCTTGATGATTCTTATTACATGATTCTCCTTGCATGGTTCTTATTACATGATTCTCCTTGTATGATTCTTATTACATGATTCTCCTTGATGATTCTTATTACATGATTCTCCTTGTATGATTCTTATTACATGATTCTCCTTGCATGATTCTTATTACATGATTCTCCTTGCATGATTCTTATTACATGATTCTCCTTGATGATTCTTATTACATGATTCTCCTTGCATGATTCTTATTACATGATTCTCCTTGTTTGATTCTTATTACATGATTCTCCTTGTATGATTCTTATTACATGATTCTCCTTGTATGATTCTTATTACATGATTCTCCTTGCATGATTCTTATTACATGATTCTCCTTGTATGATTCTTATTACATGATTCTCCTTGCATGATTCTTATTACATGATTCTCCTTGTTTGATTCTTATTACATGATTCTCCTTGTATGATTCTTATTACATGATTCTCCTTGCATGATTCTTATTACATGATTCTCCTTGCATGATTCTTATTACATGATTCTCCTTGCATGATTCTTATTACATGATTCTCCTTGCATGATTCTTATTACATGATTCTCCTTGCATGATTCTTATTACATGATTCTCCTTGCATGTTCTTATTACATGATTCTCCTTGCATGATTCTTATTACATGATTCTCCTTGATGATTCTTATTACATGATTCTCCTTGCCTGATTCTTATTACATGATTCTCCTTGCATGATTCTTATTACATGATTCTCCTTGTATGATTCTTATTACATGATTCTCCTTGCCTGATTCTTATTACATGATTCTCCTTGCATGATTCTTATTACATGATTCTCCTTGCCTGATTCTTATTACATGATTCTCCTTGCATGATTCTTATTACATGATTCTCCTTGCATGATTCTTATTACATGATTCTCCTTGCATGATTCTTATTACATGATTCTCCTTGCATGATTCTTAAAAGCTAAATACTACCATACACTCCTGCAGGGTCTTCATCTTAACCTTATTGCAACTCTCTTTCCTTCTAAGAAACGGAGGATCGATCCCCCAGCACGTCTCGCTCAATAACCCACACGGATTTAACGCTTTACACGAGTTAAAAAAAAAAATTCCTATATACTTTTATTCCACCTTTATTTAATTTACAAAGAAAAATTTTAATCTTGGTATTTACCGTTTTACATTTCTATATTTGTGTCACTGTGTAAATATCCATCATCTTAAATGCCATTACTGTAGATTCTCCCGCACGCAGTTTTATACAAATGATTTCAGATGGACATTCTTTTGGTTGCACACAGCTCGGTCAATTTATATCATGGACCGTCATTCGCACCACTGGTAACGGCTGTTGTTATGTCCGTCATAAACCTAGTTATCTGCGGGGCCTCACACATTTCTCTGGCCTACCATTAACTTTATTGGAAAACCATTAACTTGATAGTCCAGGAAGCCCTTTGCATTCTGGGCCGTGCTGGCGTGTTTGCTCACTCGTATACACACACGTGCTTATCACAAATCTGTCAGTTTGATGGGCTTAAATGAACCCAGATAGGCTCAAATGAACCTGCATGGTCCCAGATTGGCCTAGTTAGGCTCGAATGGATCTAACTGAACCTAGATAAACAAAGCTGAATTCAAATTGGCTTAGTGAATATTCAAACAGAACTTGTGACCACGAATATTTCCACACAGACATACGTGGGCGCAAGACTCAATTTAAGGAGAAACCTTTAAGCCTAAATTGTCACAAACTGGCCGAAATAAAAACAAATTGAACCCGGTTGAACCCTGTCATATCCGGCTTCTCTATCAACACATTCCCATGTGTAAACAGGTAGCTGAGCCGAGGACTTCCTCTATATTAATATCTGTAATTTAGGTCCGTCTGACCAGCGGGTGTATCTCTGGGGTGTTGAGGTTCCAAAGAGGTGAGTGGTTGAGTGTTTTTACACAATTCAATTTTGCTCATTTCAAAGCCCAACACTTGTCTGAGGTATACTACCACCCCCCAGGATGCCACCCATAACGGTCAGCTAACACTCAGATACCGTCTTACTGCTAGGTGAAGGATGGGGGGGGGCAGCAGGTATAAGGAAACATGCCTAGCGTTTCTACCCACGCCGGGATCGAACCACTGACACTCAGTGTGCTACCAACCGAGCCACGGGAGACCTTGTTTTGCTAAAGTAATTTCGTAATTACAAACTCTCATTCATTTTACACAAAATTCAAACAACACTGACCAATTTTAAGCTTGCGTAAACAGGTGTTTATTGTCAACAAGGTTCCGTTTGATACACTTCTTTGGTCTGACGTCATTCACTTCTGCGTCAGCCATAGAGGTGACGTCAGACATATATAGTGAATGATAGTGACTGTTTCTGAGAATAATTGTGTTTGTTACTAGAAGTGATTGTGTGTTCCTGGGAGTACCTGTGTGTTCCTGGGAGTAACTGTGTGTTCCTGGGAGTAACTGTGTGTTCCTGGGAGTAACTGTGTGTTCCTGGGAGTAACTGTGTGTTCCTGGGAGTAACTGTGTGTTCCTGGAAGTGACTGTGTGTTCCTGGGAGTGGCTGTGTGTTTCTGAGAGTGACTGTGTGTTCCTGGGAGTAACTGTGTGTTCCTGGGAGTAACTGTGTGTTCCTGGGAGTAATTGTGTGTTCCTGGGAGTGACTGTGTGTTCCTGGGAGTGACTGTGTGTTCCTGGGAGTAACTGTGTGTTCCTGGGAGTAACTGTGTGTTCCTGGGAGTAACTGTGTGTTCCTGGGAGTGACTGTGTGTTCCTGGGAGTAACTGTGTGTTCCTGGGAGTGACTGTGTGTTCCTGGGAGTGACTGTGTGTTCCTGGGAGTGACTGTGTGTTCCTGGGAGTGACTGTGTGTTCCTGGGTGTGACTGTGTGTGTTCCTGGGAGTTACTGTGTGCTCCTGGGAGTGATTGTAGCTGCAGTTGGATAAGTTGATATGAACAATACACTTCAAAGTTCTCATTGAACAGACTCATGGTGAACTAAAATAAGACTTAGACAATACTCTCTCGAGGAAAAATTAATTTGGATTCAGTATTGATGTAAGGGCAATAAGAGTGGTTAAAATGACCTGCAATGAAGGGAAAAGTGGCGTGAAAGACCCCGGTGACTCCAAATTGATATTAAACTGAACAACTTTGAAACAGCAACAGATAAAACTTTACGACTGAGACGAAAACATATGGAGCAGAATTAACCCAGTTAGACGATGACGAGGTGCAGTCTGCTGCTCCACTGATGACGAGGTGCAGTCTGCTGCTCCACTGATGACGAGGTGTATCCTGCTGCTCCACTGATGACGAGGTGCAGTCTGCTGCTCCACTGATGACGAGGTGCAGTCTGCTGCTCCACTGACGACGAGGTGCAGTCTGCTGCTCCACTGATGACGAGGTGTATCCTGCTGCTCCACTGATGACGAGGTGCAGTCTGCTGCTCCACTGATGACGAGGTGTATCCTGCTGCTCCACTGATGACGAGGTATATCTCGATGCTCCACTGATGACGAGGTGTATCCCGCTGCTCCACTGATGACGAGGTGTATCCTGCTGCTCCACTGATGACGAGGTGTATCCCGCTGCTCCACTGATGGCGAAGTGTATCCTGCTGCTCCATTGATGACGAGGTGTATCCTGCTGCTCCACTGATGACGAGGTGTATCCCGCTGCTCCACTGATGACGAGGTGTATCCTGCTGCTCCACTGATGACGAGGTGTATCCTGCTGCTCAACTGATGACGAGGTGTATCCTGCTGCTCCACTGATGACGAGGTGTATCCTGCTGCTCCACTGATGACGAGGTGATCCTGCTGCTCCACTGATGACGAGGTGTATCCTGCTGCTCCACTGATGACGAGGTGTATCCTGCTGCTCCACTGATGACGAGGTGTATCCTGCTGCTCCACTGATGACGAGGTGTATCCTGCTGCTCCACTGATGACGAGGTGTATCCTGCTGCTCCACTGATGACGAGGTGTATCCTGCTGCTCCACTGATGACGAGGTGTATCCTGCTGCTCCACTGATGACGAGGTGTATCCTGCTGCTCCACTGATGACGAGGTGTATCCTACTGCTCCACTGATGACGAGGTGTATCCTGCTGCTCCACTGATGACGAGGTGTATCCTGCTGCTCCACTGATGACGAGGTGTATCCTGCTGCTCCACTGATGACGAGGTGTATCCTGCTGCTCCACTGATGACGAGGTGTATCCTGCTGCTCCACTGATGACGAGGTTCATCCTGCTGCTCCACTGATGACGAGGTGTATCCTGCTCCCCCACTGATGACGAGGTGTATCCTGCTGCTCCACTGATGACGAGGTGTATCCTGCTGCTCCACTGATGACGAGGTGTATCTTGCTGCTCCACTGATGACGAGGTGTATCCTGCTGCTCCACTGATGACGAGGCGCCTGCTGCTCCACTGATGACGAGGTGCATCCTGCTGCTCCACTGATGACGAGGTGTATCCTGCTGCTCCACTGATGACGAGGTGCATCCTGCTGCTCCACTGATGACGAGGTGAGCCTGCTGCTCCACTGATGACGAGGTGTATCCTGCTGCTCCACTGATGGCGAGTGTAGCCTGCTGCTCCACTGATGACGAGGTGTAGCCTGCTGCTCCACTGATGACGAGGTGTATCCTGCTGCTCCACTGATGACGAGGTGCAGCCTGCTGCTCCACTGATGACGAGGTGAGCCTGCTGCTCCACTGATGACGAGGTGATCCTGCTGCTCCACTGATGACGACAAGTGCAGCCTGCTGCTCCACTGATGACGAGGTGTATCCTGCTGCTCCACTGATGACGAGGTGCAGCCTGCTGCTCCACTGATGACGAGGTGCAGCCTGCTGCTCCACTGATGACGAGGTGCAGCCTGCTGCTCCACTGATGACGAGGTGCAGCCTGCTGCTCCACTGATGACGAGTGCAGCCTGCTGCTCCACTGATGACGAGGTGCAGCCTGCTGCTCCACTGATGACGAGGTGCATCCTGCTGCTCCACTGATGCGAGGTGCAGCCTGCTGCTCCACTGATGGCGAGGTGTAGCCTGCTGCTCCACTGATGACGAGGTGCAGCCTGCTGCTCCACTGATGACGAGGTGCAGCCTGCTGCTCCACTGATGACGAGGTGCAGCCTGCTGTACCACTGATGACGAGGTGCATCCTGCTGCTCCACTGATGACGAGGTGTAGCCTGCTGCTCCACTGATGACGAGGTGCAGCCTGCTGCTCCACTGATGACGAGGTGCAGCCTGCTGCTCCACTGATGACGAGGTGCAGCCTGCTGCTCCACTGATGACGAGGTGCATCCTGCTGCTCCACTGATGACGAGGTGCAGCCTGCTGCTCCACTGATGACGAGGTGCAGCCTGCTGCTCCACTGATGGCGAGGTGCAGCCTGCTGCTCCACTGATGACGAGGTGCATCCTGCTGCTCCACTGATGACGAGGTGCAGCCTGCTGCTCCACTGATGGCGAGGTGTAGCCTGCTGCTCCACTGATGACGAGGTGCATCCTGCTGCTCCACTGATGACGAGTGCACCTGTGCTCCACTGATGACGAGGTGCAGCTTGCTGCTCCACTGATGGACGAGGTGAGCCTGCTGCTCCACTGATGACGAGGTGCACCTGCTGCTCCACTGATGACGAGGTGCATCCGCTGCTCCACTGATGACGAGGTGACCTGCTGCTCCACTGATGACGGGTAGCCTGCTGCTCCACTGATGACGAGGTGCAGCCTGCTGCTCCAATGATGACGAGGTGCAGCCTGCTGCTCCACTGATGACGAGGTGCAGCCTGCTGTACCACTGATGACGAGGTGCATCCTGCTGCTCCACTGATGACGAGGTGTATCTTGCTGCTCCACTGATGACGATTTGCAGCCTGCTGCTCCACTGATGACGAGGTGCAGCCTGCTGCTCCACTGATGGCGAGGTGTAGCCTGCTGCTCCACTGATGACGAGGTGCAGCCTACTGCTCCACTGATGACGAGGTGTAGCCTGCTGCTCCACTGATGGCGAGTGCAGCCCGCTGCTCCACTGATGGCGAGGTGCAGCCCGCTGCTCCACTGATGGCGAGGTGCAGCCCGCTGCTCCACTGATGGCTAGGTGTAGCCTGCTGCTCCACTGATGGCGAGGTGCAGCCTGCTGCTCCACTGATGGCGAGGTGCAGCCTGCTGCTCCACTGATGGCGAGGTGCAGCCTGCTGCTCCACTGATGGCGAGGTGTATCCTGCTGCTCCACTGATGACGAGGTGCAGCCTGCTGCTCCACTGATGGCGAGGTGCAGCCTGCTGCTCCACTGATGACGAGGTGCAGCCTGCTGCTCCACTGATGACGAGGTGTATCCTGCTGCTCCACTGATGGCGAGGTGCAGCCTGCTGCTCCACTGATGGCGAGGTGCAGCCTGCTGCTCCACTGATGGCGAGGTGCAGCCTGCTGCTCCACTGATAGCGAGGTGCAGCCCGCTGCTCCACTGATGGCGAGGTGCAGCCCGCTGCTCCACTGATGACGAGGTGCAGCCTGCTGCTCCACTGATGTCGAGGTGCAGCCTGCTGCTCCACTGATGGCGAGATGCAGCCTGCTGCTCCACTGATGACGAGGTGCAGCCCGCTGCTCCACTGATGGCGAGGTGCAGCCTGCTGCTCCACTGATCCTAGACCCGTGATCCCCAACATTCTTATATAGCTTCCTTAAAACCCAGCAGGTATGGTACTCTGAGGAGGGAGAAACACGTAGTAATATGAATTAAGAAGTAGTGAAGAAACGTCAATGAATAAAGAGAAAGATGGACGGTCGGAGGATCCGAGACCTGCAAATTGACAGCTGGTTGGCGGAGATGGTAGAGCGTTGGACCGTCAATTTGCAAACCCCGGTTCGTGCCTCCCTTTCATCTTTCTGTTTATTCAGATATTAATATATTAAAATAAAGATCATATAAAATAACCCAACCCATCCCAACCCACAACTCCTTATAATATAACTTGATCTTTCCTGAATGAAGTCAACGCTGACTTCGCCAGGTTTCTCTCTTTCCATGTATACACAATAACAAACCACGGAACAGTGTGGGGTTTGAACTCATGGCGAGCGAGTCGTAAAACTGCAAGCCACTGCGCAAGCCACTCGGTCAAATGGCTACAATAAGAATAATCCAGCTAGATATATACCTAGTTGGATGAATCTTATTGTAGCCAGCTGGTCCAGTGGCTTACGCACTGGCTTGCAGTTTAACGACTCTCTCGCATGAGTTCAAACCTCAACCATTCCCTGGTTTGTTTGGAATCATGTTATTACGGTACACAAAAATATTTGATCTCCTTAAGCTATAAATCCGTGTATGTTTTCTTTGTTTATTAAGTTTCAATATTCGCTTCTACCATTCTCTCTTGTATATTCCCCACAGCAATAATATCTATATAGACGGGGAGAGAAGAGACGTCTAACTTGAAGACTTTAAGAGACGTCTAACTTGAAGACTTTAAGAGACGTCTAACTTGAAGACTTTAAGAGACGTCTAACTTGAAGACTTTAAGTGACGTCTAACTTGAAGACTTTAAGTGACGTCTACTTGAAGCTTTGGACGTCTACTGAAGCTTTAAGAGACGTCTAACTTGAAGACTTTAAGAGACGTCTAACTTGAAGACTTTAAGAGACGTCTAACTTGAAGACTTTAAGAGACGTCTAACTTGAAGACTTTAAGAGACGTACCGTGACGCATCTTTCCAAGTCATTAAGATCATAGTTAATAGTTAAATTCATTACACTTTTAAATATTAAAGACTCAGGCGGAGCTCAGGTACACAGTGAGCAACACCTTGCAACACTTTACAACACTGCACCTCTTTACTATGCAACCCTTTGCTTCCTTACTAATTAACACTGCTCATCTTCACTATACAAAAACATTCATCTTTACTTTAGTTGTTTGTGGCTGCAGAGCGAGAGAGAATATGCTGGCAAGGTCACCTTGACGGAGGACACACTTGCTGGTGTCGATAAATGGTAATTGGGATGTCTCGTGCAACTTGCAACTTGCACAGGCCGTCAGCTTGTGCAACACAGTGAACGCCAGCAATACCAACACCATCTCTCAAAGTAATAAAATACTGACGAGAAATCAGAAGTGAACAACAAGGAAAGTTGTTTCTTCCATTCTTTAGCTTATTTCTAGTAGCACTTACTGCATGTGTCTGGACGATGGCTGACTCTTGGACGATGGCTGACTCTTGGACGAAGTCTGACTCTAGGACCATAGCTGACTGTTCTCCCAGGGAAGCCGAAGTCAAGGCTTGGGTGAATGGAACGTGTTAGGAACAAGGCTGCCTTCACTTATGCGCCAAATTTCAAAACTGACCGGCTTGAAATATCTTTCTTATGATGCAAAAATAATTGCATGTATTATTTTTTCCAAGGTGTCCACAGAAGTAATCAAGACGCAGTAAAATTCATATCGATTTATGTTGGGAGTTGCGATGCGTGAAGAGAGGACAGTTTAGAACAGAAATTATTTTAAATGTCGTAGCTGCAGGTGGTGATGACACAGTGTGTGACCAGAGTGACTCTGGTGACTATTATGTAGTGTTACTGAGCCCAGTCAGGCAGGGAGTCCAGTCAGGCAGGGAGTCCAGTCAGGCAGGGAGTCCAGTCAGGCAGGGAGCCCAGTCAGGCAGGGAGCCCAGTCAGGCAGGGAGCCCAGTCAGGCAGGGAGTCCAGTCAGGCAGGGAGCCCAGTCAGGCAGGGAGCCCAGTCAGGCAGGGAGCCCAGTCAGGCAGGGAGCCCAGTCAGGCAGGGAGCCCAGTCAGGCAGGGAGCCCAGTCAGGCAGGGAGCCCAGTCAGGCAGGGAGCCCAGTCAGGCAGGGAGCCCAGTCAGGCAGGAGTCAGTTGGCAGGGAGCCCAGTCAGGCAGGGAGCCCAGTCAGGCAGGGAGCCCAGTCAGGCAGGGAGTCCAGTCAGACAGGGAGTCCAGTCAGGCAGGGAGCCCAGTCAGACAGGGAGCCCAGTCAGGCAGGGGCCCAATAGGCAGTCAGCAGGCAGGAGTCAGTCAGGAAGGGAGCCCAGTCAGACAGGGTTCCAAACAAGGTAGTGACACTAAGCAGAAATGGATATCAACGAAGTAGGGATACTAAACCAAGTAGGGATACTAACCAAGTAAGGATACTAACCAAGTAGGGATACTAACCAAGTACGGATACCAACCAAGTAGGGATACCAACTGTAAAGTATTTATTACGTTACATAAATATAAATGCTGGCGCCTAGGGGTTCAAGTCCGTCTAGGGGCATTAAAATATTGAACATAAAATATATACCAACCTAGTGTTAGGTTTTTCTTCACATTTAAGCGTTAATTAAATGCTCAATACTTATATTTATTATAAGGAAGGACATTTTACATTAACGGGTAAAATGTAGGATACCAATCAAGTAGGGATACTAGACCATTAGTAGATCCAACCAAGTAGGGATACCAACCAAGTAGAGATACCAACAATAGAATACCAACCAGTAGGATACCAACCAAGTAGAGATACCAACCAAGTAGAGATACCAACCAAGTAGGGATACCAACCAAGTAGGTATACCAACCAAGTAGGGACACCAACCAAGTAGGGATACCAACCAAGTAGGTATACCAACCAAGTAGGGACACCAACCAAGTAGGGATACCAACCAAGTAAGGATACTAACCAAGTAGGGATACCAACCAAGTAGGGATACCAACCAAGTATGGATACCAACCAATAGGATACCAACCAAGTAGGGATACCAACCAAGTAGGGATACCAACCAAGTAGGGATACCAACCAAGTAGGGATACCAACCAAGTAGGGATACCAACCAAATAGGGATACCAACCAAGTAGGGATACCAACCAAGTAGGGATACCAACCAAGTAGGGATACCAACCAAGTAGGGATACCAACCAAGTAGGATACCAACCAAGTAGGGATACCAACCAAGTAGGGATACCAGCCCAGATGAACAACGAAGGAAATCCCAGTTGATTCCCACAACAACCTCAAATATTATAGAGGATTTGTTTATTAAACTGCACTGGGCGAGAGGAGGACAATCATCTTAAATAACTCCAAGTAATTCCTTACCAATAACAGTTTCGAGGACACATCTAGACTGAAAACAAACGAAAAAGAATAGTGACTTTCTGTTACCCTTACAACATAAATAACTATATCTGAAAAACGAAACATGGATTCTAATGTTCATGTGTTTATAAATTACCTTGTGAGGATTGTTACAAGACTTACTTTGGACAGACTAGTAAATTGACACGAAAACTAAGACTGTGCAAGAAATTAGGTCAGAAATTAGTAGTAGGTATCAACTGTACTTCAACATATGAGGAGAAATAGGTATCATGAAATGTACTGAATATATAATGTATATAAAAATGTTCAGATATATTTAGTTTTTTAATTTATTTGGAAAAGGGTTCGCAGCAGTGGTAAATGAAGTGTTTATTTTTAACACCAAATCTGAGTGATAAAGTTTAATGTACTTCACAAGGATAGAAGTTTAGTGAATCACTGAACACCGCTGGTGAACACCACTGGTGATAACAGTCTCACTGCAAGTACAGTTTCTACACCACTGGGTCCACGCGGTCATAGCAAATGGCTAGTAGAGAGAAATGACTGGCTCTTGTAGGGCAGTAGTGAGCTTGACTGTGATCCTTGAAGGAGGCTGAGAGTAGTGGTTTAATTAACCATCGACCAGTTCTAAACATAGACAGCCCTGCAATAACCAGACGAAGTATCGAGCCTCCACCACTCGACGTGTAACTCTTCGTGAGGTATAATGTAATATAGGAACGACCTCGGTGTTCTATAATCCTCGTCTGCAAATACAGTTCACTCTAGCCTACAAACGCTGCACTAAAGTACACACAAGAGGAGTGCACATCAACAGAGTTACGATCCCTCAATTAAAACAACCTTTGTAGGCTATTTGGTGGCTTTATTATGTCTTCCGACAACTACCGTCCAGGATGAAGCTTATTCATGAATGTAATTAATTGATTTCGTAACATGTAAATAATTTCACCGACCTTTCTGACTGAATTCAAATATATTTTATAAACCACTAAAATAGCTTGTTACTCATCATTTAAAAAAAAAATTTAATGTAATTACTAATTACCTATTATCAATCATTTTCAATTATTTTATGAATTTACCACTTTCGATGCCAGGGTCGTACTAACAAGACTAATTTACTGCCATAATACAGATATTATTAATATAATATTAACCCCCACTTCCCCCCCTTCCTCAAAAAATCCAAATCCACAAGTCACTCGCCAAACCATTTCCATAATTCGTTCCAACTGTCGGGTCAAAAATCATAGCAAATCTCTTGATGAAAACTGAAATCTTTCCGATATTTCGCCCAAAAATAAATGGCCTGCTATGTTTTTAATTAGGGACACTAAGATGATCCAGGCTCGAGGTGGACTTAGTAATTAACAACAATTAAAAACTGCTTTATTATCTAAGGAGGGATTAAGTGATGTGTTTAGATGGCTGCCAGTTTGCTAATCCTCAGATCTGAAGTTGAATTCATATAAACAACGGCAGAATTTTATACATTCTAATTCAACTCTGAGGTAACGTTAATTTCAACAATGTGAAAATGTTAAACATTTTAACTGGAGGTGAAAAGTACACCAGCTGGAGTAGACAACACGAGCTCTGGTAATACCAAAAATAATACCAAAATACAAGTAATACCAAAATCATGTTTTTTACACAAAATAGGTTTTAAAGAGGGAAAATTTAGTTGTTTGGTCTTTGAAAATTAGATATTTGTTTCTTGTCGGCGGTCATTATAGAAAGTGTGTACTATGAAGGTATTTTATTATAGGCTTTCTGATGTATGTTGTTATGCATAGGTATGATTTTATGGTAATTAAATTTACATCATTGTGACATCTCATAACCATAACTCAACACTACCACAACACACCACCACAACACACCACCACAACCCACCACAACACACCACCACAACACACCACCACAACACACCACCACAACACACCACAACACACCACAACACACCACCACAACACACCACCACAACACACCACAACAACACACCACAACAACACACCACAACACACCACAACACACCACAACAACACACCACAACACACCACAACACACCACAACAACACACCACCACAACACACCACAACACACCACAACACACCACAACACACCACAACACACCACAACACACCACAACACACCACAACACACCACCACAACACACGTTGCTAACACCTAGCTATGCAGGTGTCAGCAACATATAAAATACTTTGGTGTTACCAACAAATAGTTGCTCAAGTCATCAACTAGGTATAATTAGCATAACAATACGATATTATAAAAATATATTAATTTAAGAAGGGCCTCACTATTTACGTAATATTTCAAAAATTTTGACAAACGAGAGTAATTATGGTGATTATAAAAGAAAGAGTTGTAAGAGTAATCAAGAGTTGAAAGTCCGATGCGCCTGCAACATGCGCCTGCAACATGCATGCTGCAATATCCTGTGTTTAGTTATATTCACAGTTCTTTTTTCACTCGTTTCTTTCTCGACCAGTTGATGGATCACTGACACATGATCCACTGCTGTGTCTCGTGAAGGGAGGATCACTGACACATGATCCACTGCTGTGTCTCGTGAAGGAGGATCACTGACACATGATCCACTGCTGTGTCTCGTGAAGGGAGGATCACTGACACATGATCCACTGCTGTGTCTCGTGAAGGGAGGATCACTGACACATGATCCACTGCTGTGTCTCGTGAAGGAGGGATCACTGACACATGATCCACTGCTGTGTCTCGTGAAGGAGGGATCACTGACACATGATCCACTGCTGTGTCTCGTGAAGGAAGGGATCACTGACACATGATCCACTGCTGTGTCTCGTGAAGGGAGGATCACTGACACATGATCCACTGCTGTGCCTCGTGAAGGGAGGGATCACTGACACATGATCCACTGCTGTGCCTCGTGAAGGGAGGGATCACTGACACATGATCCACTGCTGTGTCTCGTGAAGGAAGGGATCACTGACACATGATCCACTGCTGTGTCTCGTGAAGGAAAGGATCACTGACACATGATCCACTGCTGTGTCTTGTCTGTGATGAAGCTATCACTGTGTTGTCTGGTGTAGTATCGTGACTACAGTGCTAAGAGTCTCACGTTTCCCTTTCTCTTCCGTCATATCCCTTTCCTCTCCGTAATTTTCTCCTCTATCTACTTTCAACTCAAACACTCCCTCTCCCACTATCCCTCTCCTCTCCCTCCTCTCGCTTCTTCATGTATATAACTTTAAAATACACAAGTAAGAAGACTATAAACATTTTCATACTATTTTCTCAATATTTATAAATTTTTATAAACATTTTGTAGCGTTAAGTTTAAATTATACTTCTATATAGGAAATATGAACATAAGAACATAATTCTCACATAGTGGAGCATGCCTATATTTATAGAATTTTTATATATTACTTTTCTTCTCAAACTTTCCATCTAAAAGTTTTTAACAAGGAAACTAAAGCAATATTCTTTTTGTCGATAATTACATCAATCTGGAGGAAATTAAAGACTGTCTGGCAAAACTCTGGCTTGTGTAGGACGATCATGAGATCTGGGTAGGCATTAACGACCTATGTAATCGTTTAACTCGTCAGTAAGACATAGGTACGACGAGTGTTCAATGGATCTCACATAAATAAAAACAAATTCGGCAAATAATGTATTCTTTAATATCAAACGACACGTAGAGTGTCTTGGGCACTGTTGTGTGCTGCTCTGGTGCTATTTTTATGAGGTCTGAAACAGCCATCACGTCTGATGATGTCAGTTTCTGTGTTTCAGCAGACCGGTGACGCCTCTGACAAAATCTCTGCTGCAGAGGTTAACATGTTACTAAACCCAGCGTTTCCTAATCTAACAATTTAGAAAATAAGAACAAAACAAATGTGGGAACAATGCAATTCCTTATTGGCCCAGTTCTCTTCCAGCAACACCTTAAATAAGATTAAAACAACACAAGAGTTTAGTTCTAAGAATTAAACCATAGTTTACTCTCAGTGAATTAACTAGTAATATACTGCCCATTAGAAGTGAACCTTGCTATTTTTTTTTTATTAATGGCATACAAGACTAGCAAGCTGCTGAATTAAATATGTGCAATACCTGGGTACCTATATTTTGAAGATGTTTTGTCAATGCAGAGTTGTTGCATATGAATCTAGGTCATCGTAGCTGTAATATATTCTTTAATGGCATTGTATTGTTTCACTCTGGCTGTTTGTAATGAAATACTCTCCATTACTTGCTGATTCTATGTCTGGTGTTTTTATATTTAATCTTCAGCTGTAGTCACCTTGGAGACACTGATGACTGCAGCTGTAGTCACCTTGGAGACACTGATGACTGCAGCTGTAGTCACCTTGGAGACACTGATGACTGCAGCTGTAGTCACCTTGGAGACACTGATGACTGCAGCTGTAGTCACCTTGGAGACACTGATGACTGCAGCTGTAGTCACCTTGGAGACACTGATGACTGCAGCTGTAGATAGCACACTGCCTGACGAGACACTGATGACTGCAGCTGTAGTCATCCTATGAGAGTGTAGTCACTGGAATGAACTGCAGCTGTAGTCACCTTGGAGCACACTGACTGTACTGTTGCAGCTGTAGTCACCTTTGAGACACTGATGACTGCAGCTGTAGTCACCTTGGAGACACTGATGACTGCAGCTGTAGTCACCTTGGAGACACTGATGACTGCAGCTGTAGTCACCTTGGAGACACTGATCTGCAGCTGTAGCACCTGGAGACACTGATGACTGCACTGTAGTCACCTTAGAGACACTTGTGAGCTGCAGCTGTAGTCACCTTTGAGTACACCCTAATGCTAGGGAGAACACATTGGCTAAGTGAGGTACATGATGACTCCAAAGCACAGTAGCTGCAGCCGGAACCTTAGCTACCTGTCGTCACACAGCTATCGCCTAGGGACTTAACCTAAGAGCTAAAATGTACTAAGTAGACAGAAAACGACACTGAGGAGAACTTAGAGTACTGGACGTTCCAGGCTGAGCAGACCTTAGGTACTGGGCTCCAGGCTGAGAGAACCTTAGGTACTGAGACTGCCAGGCTTGGGAGACCTTTACTGAGACGCCCAGGCTGAGGAGAACTAGGTACTGAGACGCCAGGCTGAGGAGAACTTAGGTACTGAGACGGCCAGGCTGAGGAGAACCTTAGGTACTGAGACGGCCCAGGCTGAGGAGAACCTTAGGTACTGAGACGGCCCAGGCTGAGGAGAACCTTAGGTACTGAGACGGCCCAGGCTGAGGAGAACCTTAGGTACTGAGACGGCCCAGGCTGAGGAGAACCTTAGGTACTGAGACGGCCCAGGCTGAGGAGAACCTTAGGTACTGAGACGGCCCAGGCTGAGGAGAACCTTAGGTACTGAGACGGCCCAGGCTGAGGAGAACCTTAGGTACTGAGACGGCCCAGGCTGAGGAGAACCTTAGGTACTGAGACGGCCAGCTGAGAGACTAGTACGGACAGGGAGAACCTTAGGTACTGAGACGCCCAGGCTGAGGAGAACCTTAGGTACTGAGACGGCCCAGGCTGAGGAGAACCTTAGGTACTGAGACGACCCAGGCTGAGGAGAACCTTAGGTACTGAGACGGCCCAGGCTGAGGAGAACCTTAGGTACTGAGACGGCCCAGGCTGAGGAGAACCTTAGGTACTGAGACGGCCCAGGCTGAGGAGAACCTTAGGTACTGAGACGGCCCAGGCTGAGGAGAACCTTAGGTACTGAGACGGCCCAGGCTGAGGAGAACCTTAGGTACTGAGACGACCCAGGCTGAGGAGAACCTTAGGTACTGAGACGACCCAGGCTGAGGAGAACCTTAGGTACTGAGACGGCCCAGGCTGAGGAGAACCTTAGGTACTGAGACGGCCCAGGCTGAGGAGAACCTTAGGTACTGAGACGAGCCCAGGCTGAGGAGAACCTTAGGTACTGAGACGGCCCAGGCTGAGGAGAACCTTAGGTACTGAGACGACCAGGCTGAGGAGAACCTAGGTACTGAGACGCCCAGGCTGAGGAGAACCTTAGGTACTGAGACGGCCCAGGCTGAGGAGAACCTTAGGTACTGAGACGGCCCAGGCTGAGGAGAACCTTAGGTACTGAGACGGCCCAGGCTGAGGAGAACCTTAGGTACTGAGACGACCCAGGCTGAGGAGAACCTTAGGTACTGAGACGAGCCCAGGCTGAGGAGAACCTTAGGTACTGAGACGCCCAGGCTGAGGAGAACCTTAGGTACTGAGACGAGCCCAGGCTGAGGAGAACCTTAGGTACTGAGACGACCCAGGCTGAGGAGAACCTTAGGTACTGAGACGGCCCAGGCTGAGGAGAACCTTAGGTACGAGACGCCCAGGCTGAGAGAACTAGGTACTGAGACGCCCAGGCTGAGAGCTAGGTACTGAGACAGCCCAGCTGAGACTAGGTACTGAGACGACCCAGGCTGAGGAGAACCTTAGGTACTGAGACGGCCCAGGCTGAGGAGAACCTTAGGTACTGAGACGGCGGACCTTAGACTGGCCCAGGCTGAGGAGAACCTTAGGTACTGAGACGGCCAGGCTGAGAGAGGTCTAGGAGGCTGAGAACCTTAGGTACTGAGACGCCCAGGCTGAGGAGAACCTTAGGTACTGAGACGACCCAGGCTGAGGAGAACCTTAGGTACTGAGACGACCCAGGCTGAGGAGAACCTTAGGTACTGAGACGGCCCAGGCTGAGGAGAACCTTAGGTACTACAGGAGAGGCCTAGGCTGAGGAGCGAGACCTTAGGTACTGAGACGGCCCAGGCTGAGGAGAACCTTAGGTACTGAGACGGCCCAGGCTGAGGAGAACCTTAGGTACTGAGACGGCCCAGGCTAGAGACCAGGTACTGAGACGCCCAGGCTGAGAGAACCTTAGGTACTGAGACGGCCCAGGCTGGAGAACCAGGACTGAGACGGCCAGCTAGAGAACCTTAGGTACTGTGACGGCCCAGGCTGAGTGAAAGACGTGACATGAAGGGAAAACAAACCAGTAAAGGGGAAGGAGGAAGGGGAAGCAGTGTTTACTGGAGACAGAGAGGAAGGGTGAGAGGCGAGAAGGCAAAAGAAAGGGTTTTAATCAGGGGATGGAGGAAGGGAGAGATAGAAGGGACAAGGGTGAAAGTGAGGAGAGAGATGAGGGACATTATGGCGAAATATCTCCCTGTGAATTTGCCGTCGTGTGACCTCACTGGTCGTGTGACCTCCCTGGTCGTGTGACCTCCTGGTCGTGTGACCTCAATGGTCTTATGACCTCCCTGGTCGTGTGACCTCCCTGGAAGGTCTAGTTCAGCCAGTAGTTATCCTTGTCACTCTGGCTGTGTGACCAAGGTAACTTCCGATTCTTGGAAGCTACAAGAACCGGTGTTGGTGGGTGGAGGGAGCAGGTTGCCAGTAGTCGCTTCCAGGGGTCAGCGCCCCCGCTGCCAGGCCCCAGACTAGGCCTCCAGATTGCTAGCCTCATCCATCAGCAGAGGCAGGGAAAAGTTGCAGAGATAAAAAGGTGGCGCAGGAAGACATGCACCATAGGAACTTGTAAACAGTAAGAACCAGAGCGAGGCACTGAGGTGAGGGAGAGAGCTAGGTGGAGGCACTGAGGTGAGGGAGAGAGCTAGGTGGAGGCACTGAGGTGAGGGAGAGAGCTAGGTGGAGGC
The DNA here is from genome assembly GCA_009830355.1 of Cherax destructor. Lineage (NCBI taxonomy): Eukaryota > Metazoa > Arthropoda > Malacostraca > Decapoda > Parastacidae > Cherax > Cherax destructor. The sequence continues at coordinate 66,909 of WNWK01005834.1, forward strand.
ACTGAGGTGAGGGAGAGAGCTAGGTGGAGGCACTCAGGTGAGGGAGAGAGCTAGGTGGATGCACTCAGGTGAGGGAGAGAGCTAGGTGGAGGCACTGAGGTGAGGGAGAGAGCTAGGTGGAGGCACTGAGGTGAGGGAGAGAGATACCGACAGGGAGAGAGAGACAGACAGACGGACAGACATAGAGAGAGAAAGAGAGAGAGATAGAGGGAGAAACTAAGTTGAAGAGGAGACCCAGGGGGTGGAACTGGGAAAGAAAAAAAAAAGCAGGGAGAAAGAACTAGGGACGGAAGACTTTCAAAACCAGAGGATCAGTGAAAGTTGAAAGAGGGGATAATAAGCAGGAGAGACGAGGTCTTAAAAGAAGCTTCGTTGTCGGGGGGAACAACAGAGTGAAAAAACGGAAGAGGGGAAAACTGAAGAGGGGAAACGGAAAGGGAAACGGAAAAGGGAAATGAAAATGGAGAGAGAAATAAGAAGAGTAAGTACAAAGGGAGGTGGCAGAAAGACAACTAAAACTTGAAGATGAGAGAGATGAAAACAGTGAAGAAAAAATGAACAACTGAGAAAGTGAATAATTAATGAGGGATGTTGTGTGTGTGTGTGTGTGTGTGTGTGTGTGTGTGTGTGTGTGTGTGTGTGTAGAACACTGGTGTGTGTAGAACACTGGTGTGTGTAGAACACTGGTGTGTGTAGAACACTGGTATGTGTAGAACACTGGTGTGTGTAGAACACTGGTGTGTGTAGAACACTGGTGTGTGTAGAACACTGTGTGTAGTGTGTGTTGTGAGAACACTGGTATGTGTGAACACTGTGGTGTAGAACACTGGTGTGTGTAGAACACTGGTGTGTGTAGAACACTGGTGATGTGTGAGAACACTGGTGTGTGTAGAACACTTTGTGAATGTGTGAGTAACACTGGTGTGTGTAGAACACTGGTGTGTGTAGAACACTGTGTGTGTGTGTAGAACACTGGTGTGTGTAGAACACTGTGTGTGTGAGAACACTGGTGTGTGTAGAACACTGGTGTGTGTGTGTGTGTGTGTGTAGAACACTGGTATGTGTAGAACACTGGTGTGTGTAGAACACTGGTGTGTGTAGAACACTGGTGTGTGTAGAACACTGGTGTGTGTAGAACACTGGTGTTGTAGAACACTGGTGGAATATGTAGAACACTGGTGTGTGTAGAACACTGAATGGTGTGTAGAACACTGGTGTGTGTAGAACACTGTGTGTGTAGAACACTGGTGATTTTGTAGAACACTGGTGTGTGTAGAACACTGGTGTGTGTAGAACACTGGTGTGTGTAGAACACTGGTGTGTGTAGAACACTGGTGTGTGTAGAACACCGGTGTGTGTAGAACACTGGTGTGTGTAGAACACTGGTGTGTGTAGAACACTGGTGTGTGTAGAACACTGGTGTGTGTAGAACACTGGTGTGTGTAGAACACTGGTGTGTGTAGAACACTGGTGTGTGTAGAACACTGGTGTATGTAGAACACCGGTATTGTAGAACACTGGTGTGTGTAGAACACTGGTGTGTGTAGAACACTGATGTTTGTAGAACACTGGTGTGTGTAGAACACTGGTGTGTGTAGAACACTGGTGTGTAGAACACCGGTGTATGTTGAACACTGGTGTGTGTAGAACACTGGTGTGTGTAGAACACTGGTTTGTAGAACACTGGTGTATGTGGTAGAACACTGGTGTGTGTAGAACACTGGTGTGTGTAGAACACTGGTGTGTAGAACACTGGTGTATGTAGAACACTGGTGTTGTAGAACACTGGTGTGTGTAGAACACCGGTGAATGTAGAACACTGGTGTGTGTAGAACACTGGTGTATGTAGAACACGGATTTGTAGACACTGGTGTGTAGAACACTGAGTGTGTGTAGAACACTGGTTGTGTAGAACACTGTGTTGAACATGTGTTAGACACGTGGTGCTGGTGTAGAACACCGGTGTGTAGAACACTGGTGAACTGTGAGAACACTTGTGTATGTAGAACACCAGTGGTGTCACGGAGAACACTGGTGACGGTAGAACAAGAACACCATGTGAAGTGTGAGAACACCAGTGAGTGTAGGAGAACTCCAGTGTGTGTAGGAGAACACCAGTGAGTGTAGGAGAACACGAGTTAGTATTGAACAAATTTTCATCCATCCCTGGCACCACGTGTGCTGGATTCAGTGGTGTGAAGGTCACTCTGGTGAACCACGACACTGTTTCCTATGACAAGGCAGCTGATGAGGGAGTTCACCAGATCAAATCCTCGGAAAACAAGATCAAATCCTCTAAGTACAAGATCGAATCCTCTAATGCGAGATTGGATCCTCAGAAAGAAGCTCGAATCCTCTAAATATAAGATAAAATCCTCTAAGCACGTTATTGACTCCTTTAAAACCCAATCCGATTCCTATAAACACAAGATCGAATCCTTTAATCATAAGATCGAATCCTCTAAAACAGAAATCGAATCCTCTAAAACAGAAGATCGAATCCTCTAATCATAAGATCTAATCCTCAGAACATAAAATGATCTTAATTAAACACCCAGTACTCCATACACAGTTCTGTTGTATATTATTTTCATCAGCAAGCCTCGTTGGTTCAATAACTGAAACGAGTTAAAGAGAGAGAGACAGACAGACAGACAGAGCCAAGCGTAATTACCCTTCCACGTTATTATTAAAATCTATTTAACACTTATTTAAAAATGCTCAGTGTTAAATTCTCACTCAATCCCAGTTGAGGCGAGTAGCGCTCGGGGCAATTGCGGTGGTCAAATATTCTGTTTTGACGAGTTTAACTTCCCGTATGAATTGTATGAGCTAAAATCTTTAATGTCGGTCCTATGGACTGGTCGCCTGACCTTTCCGTTCTCAGGATAAATACAGGAAAATATGTGATGTACGATTTTTAGAAAATCTTTTGATAAATAGGAACCCTGTCCAATCTGAGGGAACCAGAACACCGTAGGTCAACACAGTAGGCTATTATTATTGTTATTATTATTATGATTATTATTATTATTATTATTATTATTATTATTATTATTATTATTATTATTATTATTATTATTATTATTATTATTTTTTTTTTTTTTTTTTTATTTTATTATTATTATTATTATTATTATTTATTATTATTATTATTATGTATGTATTATTATGTATTTTATTATTATTATTATTATTATTATTATTATTATTATTATTATTTATTATTATTATTATTATTATTATTATTATTATTTTATTAATATTATTATTATTATTATTTAATATTATTATTCTTATTATTATTGTTGTTGTTGGTATTATTATTATTATAGTCATTATCGTTATTACTACTAATAGTATTTATCCTGTTTTAGGAATTACAGTATCTTTGAGACAGACAGACAGACAGATAGACAGACAGACAGACAGACTAGATAGATAGAAAAAGAGAGAGAGAAGTGCAAAATAAATTTATCTAATCTAATTTTAAAGTCTACCAAAGGTTTTCAGTTAGATTAGGTTACTAGATAGACTGTTCCCCTCATCAACAAATCTATTGCAACTATTTAGATTTAGACAGGATACTTTTCTGTATCCTGTCTAAATCTTTCTAAATCTGAATCTATCTAAATCTAAATTTCTCTAAATCTGAATATATCTAAATCTGAATCTATCTAAATCTAAATTTCTCTAAATCTGAATATATCTAAATCTGAATCTATCTTAAACTGAATCTATCTAAATCTAAATTGATCTAAATCTAAATCGATCTAAATCTAATTCTATCTAAATCTATCCAACTTGAAACCTATATTTCACGGCAGCAACACATCCCTAAACCCGTTTTTTCCTCTCAGGAATTACTTTAAACTTTATCTGACGTTCAGTCATTTTCTTAAAAGTCTTAGAGAGGTTCATAAAAAAAACTTGGCAGACGTTAAGGTGACTCTTAACTGCGCCATTCTCCTGGCCACGTTATAAAGAGGTAGTTAAATGTGCATGGATCATCCCGTAGACTTATTCTCTTGTGTTTCATACTTAACTTGAATTATATAATGCAGTGAATATTCTTAAGAGCTTGAATAACACAGTAGCAACAGGACACAAAGCGTCATCAATATAAACACAAACAATGAACCAGAAGCATTAAAAGCGAAGATTTAAGATGACTTTGTCTTCTGTGGGAGGATTCGGAAGGAGGGGAAAAAAATATTTGTTAATCCTTTCTCTGTGAATATCTCCAATACCATTATAGTAATAATTATATGTTAATAAATTACGTTCCCAGCGTTCATTGTGGGCTATTGTCTTCGTCTATTCTTCCGTGTAAAAGTATCTTAACTAACTGTTAGCCATTATTCTGACCAAGGCAGCTGATATCTTCCTGGAGGCATCTTACATCAGCTGACACAAATTTAAGATAAATATATACCAAAAATTTCACTCTGTCGCATTCTTGATTCATATATTGGTACGTTCAAACACTACACACACACACACACACACACACACACACACACACACACACACACACACACACAGTGGCTACATGGGTAGTGTACTGAGGCGAGTCAGACAGGATAATGGATTCCAATTAACTTAGATATCCTTTGGTAAAGGACTGCGAGTAAGCTGGTGTAGGCTGCACCTCCACCCACCAACATGCAGTACGGATTAACTTTCATAATAACATTAGGAATAAATTTATTTTATAAAAATATAATAATGTGGATTAAACGTAGTGATACATCTTACTAATAATGATTATTAGGAATTACAATAATAATAATAATAATAATAATAATAATAATAATAATATTATTATTATTATTATTATTATTATTATTATTATTATTATATTATTATTATTATTATTATTATTATTATTATTTTTATTATTATTATTAATATTATTATTATTATTAGTATTATTATTATTATTATTATTATTATTATTATTGTTGTTGTTGTTATTATTATTATTATTATTATTATTATTATTATTACTGCTACTATTACTATTCCTAATATATTCAAAAAGAAGTGGTAAACCAGCATTGTTCATGCTGCACCTTCCTCATAAATTTAAATTTAATTTTGTAAATATATTAATAAATGAATATTGTATATAGCATAAAAGTTACCCACTTTAAGGAAATACAATGCAAGATAAAGACTATTGTATACTTGGTCACACAAGTATACAATATATTTATATATATATATATATATATATATATATATATATATATATATATATATATATATATATATATATTATATATATATATATAAGAAAATACTATGAAAAAATAAAGAATTATGGCTTTCTGATTACTCACATTATCAAGGAACTATAACAGAAATCATGAAAGGAGTTCATATAAGAGGCGAGACTACACCACCCTTATTAGTTCTGCTCATTTCCTTAATCTGATAATGTGAGTAGCATGAAGGCTTGGAATCTATTCATGAATGTTTTCTTGCATATTTTGAATCACCTGTTTATGTGATCTTTTGCATATATATATATATATATATGTGTGTGTGTGTGTGTGTGTGTGTGTGTGTGTGTGTGTGTGTGTGTGTGTGTGTGTGTGTGTGTGTGGGTGTGTGTGTGTGAGATAATCCCAGGATTATGATAATCCTCATTGTTGTTGCAGACGTCATGTTTACAGGACTCTTAGACACTCAGTTCCTCCCTCATCAACTGCTTACGGTCATGAAAGCGTGAAGTTCCATTTGTATTTACAATTATGTAAGACATGTGAGCCAGTGGTAACTGAGGTGACACTGATAGTGCTGTGAAAACATGAGCTGAGGCCACAGTCAGGTTGATCACAATCTTGGAACTCGGTAAGGCTTCTAATTAAAACTCTTTTCATTCACAAATAAACAACATATTGGAAGTGGATGTTAGAAGACGTTTCGGTCCGTCTAAGTTGCGATTTTCGTCACTCGCCTTCTATTTTTCTTATACAGTGTGTGGGAGGATTGTGAATTACTTCATATACAGGATCATGACTTTCCTCTTCAGTTGTTTGTATGTCGTAATGTAATGGTGAGGTGTTGGTCTCAGGTGCGTGGGGCCAACACATAGTGGCACTCTAGAAAAGTGTTGGTCACAGTTCCTTGAGTCCTGTTGCTATATATTTTTTAAGGTTGTTTTAGGGCAGTTTGTTTGCCGTAACTTATTGCAAAGGCAGCGGATCTTTTGGTGGAAGAGTAAAGCCACTGACCTTTTTTTTTTAGATTTTTCTGTGTCCCCTGAGTGCCAGTGTTGAAGTTGAGAGCCACAGTGACATGTGAACCATCACACTCCCCTCCCCACACACGGATCAACAAACATGAATCACTCTCTGGTAAAACTTGTACACAGGACTGGAGAGGGTGGTCAGCGTGAGCTCAGCGACCATTAAGTCCAGCGTACTAAGACAAAACTCTACTATTTAATAATATCTTGTGCATTTTAATGTTAGTTTTACTTCTGAAAACAGAAAACCAAAAACCACTAGAGAGAGATGCACTACGAACATACTTCTTGAACTGGGATTGCTGTAGATGTTTACCTGTGGCTGTATCCTGACCTACCAAAGAAGAGTTGTACCTTCTTGTAAGACACAGCTTAATATCCATGTGTCTCAAATGAATTTTCATGACATCGGGCAAAAATGAAGTGTGATCATGGATTTATTTTCTACGCATCTTCATGGTTTGCCAGCAAGGAATACCTAGTACGTTTTTATTAACAAACTTATATAGAAAGACGTCATCTTGTTGTTTATAAAATCAATGTCATAAGCATCTTCAAAAATTTCAGAGAGGTCACCGTACCACTGGTCGCTGATTCATTCGACTCGTCTACTCGGGACAGCTGACACTGACGTAGCGACACCCCATCAACAACAGTCACAGCGGGGGTTTACAGCGTCACTTGTAGGGGATCCGATCCCATTTTTATAAGGTAAATAGAGATTTGGATACCCGACTACAGGAACAAAATTTTGCTTGTAAGATAGATGACACAGGTAAAGCATGTGTAGTGCGCACCAACACACACACACACACACACACACACACACACACACAGGAGCTATGACTCGCCCCCTGCAACCACAACTAGGTGAGTACACACACTCACACACACAACTATGTGAGTACATACACTCACACATCTCATGAACTTTATGCAAGCACATCTGCAGCTGTTTCTTTCACAAATGCCATCATACACAACATAGGAACGCACACTTTAGCAAAATCTATCACATAAACAAATTTCGAACAACACAGTAAGCAGAGATGACCACGATCTGACCCTTGAGTCCCATAAATCACTCAGCATTACCTGACAGTATACTGCGGCAGGTCATCTCACCTACACCTGACGAGATTTCACTTTATATATATATATATATATATATATATATATATATATATATATATATATATATATATATATATATATATATATATATATATATATATATATATATATGAACCGGGTGCTAAGAGTTCAACGATCAATAGGGTACCCGTCGTTAATTCAGTACCTTGGCTCATTGGCCAATCACAAGCAAGCTCGCCAAAGCTGAAGCAACGTGTTCACTTGTGGTAAGCACTGGCAGACTTGCCTAGCTGCTGGTTGAGCATGGTGCACTCTCTCTGGCTTCTGCTTTGTCATCTGTCACTGTGTTGTACTTTATATTCTATCTGTACATACTGTCCATAGTGTACCTACCTGTATATATCTGGTGAAGACAAATATGCATTATAGTCTATTGTTGAGTTTGTTTACTCCAATTCCTATTACGACCAGGTCTAACAGGCCATTCTTACTCTGAGGGATGGTCACATCGTGATATTTAATGGTTAAAAGTAGTCCTTCAATCGGTAAATAATTTCTTGTACTATTTTGAAAGTGGAAGAGAATATGGTAATTATTCATCTACGGTAATTTTGATCAGGCCTTGAGTCACCACGAGGCCTGGTCACGGACAGGGCCGCGGGGGCGTTGACCCCTGAAAACTCCCTCCAGGTATACCTGAATTTCGAAGCAATAGTTTAAATCTCCTTAAGCTTTATTAAGCTCCCTCAGTTAGCGGTGAGTCTCAGTTTCTACTCTTGTTTACTTTTCATGACTTATCTAGTTACCCTTATTACGTCATAACTTTAATCTGACGCAACGCAAATCAAATCATTTTTGTATTTTTATTTTTATACGCCTGACCTCGCCCTCGCCCTCCAGCTGATGTTTACTGCCTTCCAACACAGTTAACATCAATAATTTGTGATTTTCCTCTACTTTACTAAGTCTCTTCTAAGTGAACCGTCCTCTTGTAGGTGAACTGTCCTCTTGTATGTGCAACGTCCTCTTGTAGGTGAACTGTCCTCTTGTATGTGCAACGTCCTCTTGTAGGTGAACTGTCCTCTTGTATGTGCAACGTCCTCCTTTAGGTGAACTGTCTTCTTGTAGGTGAACTGTTCTCTTGTAGGTGAACATCCTTTAATAAAATGTTCGTCCTTTGTTCTCAACATTCACCTCAACTCCACCTCAACACCCTAGTAACTCCCTACTCAACACCACCTCATACCCACTCAACATCCTGTCCTCAACACCCACCTCAACACCCACCTCAACACCCACCTCAACACTCACAGTCTCACTCCAGGAGGATGTGAAAATCATGAACACTTTACTCATCCGTGGATTTCTCTCGATATATCTCTAAAACATGATTGTAGACCCTCTGGCTGTTTGCCTCCAATTAACTAATTCCCTCAGTGTGTTTTTGAGTCTGGGAAGCTGTAAACATTTTTAACACTGCTTTTAATTTAAGTTGGCTACTCCCCACCCCCTCCTTCTTCCCCCTCCTTTCTCTTCCTGTCTTCGTTCTTGTAATTCTAACGGGATTCATAGAGAGAGGATGGGGAGGGGAGGCAAAATGGTTTAAGTAGACGTCGATAGCATTCAGACAAGTTTCCACCGTCGTCAGAGGCGCTTCGAAACTTTTCCAATACTGCAGATGAGAGTTTGCAAGGAGTTCTGTCAGCCTGCCGTGTTCAGCCTTCAAATTCTGTCAGTCTGCCGTGTTCAGCCTTCAAATTTTGTCAGTTTGTGGCTTTCATTCCTCATATTCTGTGAGTCTGCTGTTCTCAGCCTTTAAATTCTGTCAGTGTGTTGCTGTTTGCCTTCAAATTCTGTTAGTCTGTTGTTTTCATTCCTCAAATTCTGTCTGTTTGCAGTTTTCAGTCTTTAAATTTTTGTGTCTGCTGCTTTCGGTTTCCAAATTCTATCAGTCTTCAAATTCTTTCACCTGGCTATTATCAGCCTTCAAATCCCTCATTCTTCTGCTCTAAGCCTTCAAATTCCTCATTCTTCTGCTATCAGCCTTCAAATTCCCTCATTATTCTGCTCTCAGCCTTCAAATTCCCTCATTCTTCTGCTCTCAGCCTTCAAATTCCCTCATTCTTCTGCTCTCAGCCTTCAAATTTCCTCATTCTTCTGCTCTCAGCCTTCAAGTTCCTCATTCTTCTGCTCTCAGCCTTCAAATTCCCTCATTCTTCTGCTCTCAGCCTTCAAATTTCCTCATTCTTCTGCTCTCAGCCTTCAAGTTCCTTCATTCTTCTGCTCTCAGCCTTCAAATTCCCTCATTCTTCTGCTCTCAGCCTTCAAGTTTCCTCATTCTTCTGCTCTCAGCCTTCAAATTCCCTCATTCTTCTGCTCTCAGCCTTCAAGTTCCTTCATTCTTCTGCTCTCAGCCTTCAAATTTCCTCATTCTTCTGCTCTCAGCCTTCAAATTCCCTCATTCTTCTGCTCTCAGCCTTCAAGTTCCTTCATTCTTCTGCTCTCAGCCTTCAAATTCCTCATTCTAACCTGCTCTAGCCTTCTGTTTCTCCATTCTTCTGCTCTCAGCCTTCAAATTCCCTCATTTTCTAGTCTCAGCCTTCAAATTTCTCATTTTCTGCTCCGACTTCAAATTTCATCTCGTCTGTTTCTAGTCTTAAATTCTTCATCTTACACTACTCTTAGCCTAAGAATAATGTCTTTATTCTTCTGCTTCAGCCTTCAATTATTCATCTATTATTCTATCTCAGCCTTCAAATTATCTATTCTTCTTTCATAAGCCTTATAAGTATATATCATTTTCTCATCTCAGCCTTCAAATTCCCTAAACATACTTCTGCTCTGCACCTTCAAAGTTTCCTCATTCTTCTGCTCTCAGCCTTCAATTCCCCTCATTCTTCCTCTCAGCCTGCAATTTTCATTCTGTCTCCTCAGCGCATTAAATTTGCCTCATTCTTCTGCTCCCAGCAAGCTTTAAATTCACCCTCATTTATTCTGCTCCAGCCCTGCAAGCTTTAATCTATTCTCCCCTCCAGCTCAAAATTCCTAATTCTGTCTCTCAGCCTTCAAATTCTCCTCCATTGTCTGCTCTCAGCCTTTAAATTCTCTTCTCACTCACCTCCAGAGGCTTAAATGTTCCTCATTCCTCTGCTCGCAGACCATTAAATTCTGCCTCACCATCCGCAGCATTTGTCTGCTCCAGCCTTAAATTCCCTCATCTTCTACCCGCAGCACTTCAAATTCTCCTCATTCGGTATGTCTCCTCCAGCCTTAAATGTCTCCTCATTCTTCTACTCTCAGACGGCTTAAATGTCCCTCATTCCTACTCGTCAGCCTTCAAATTTCCTCATCTTCTCCTCAGCCTTCAAATTCCTCATTCGTCTGCTCTCAGCCTTCAAATTTCCTCATTCTTCTGCTCTCAGCCTTCAAATTCCCTCATTCTTCTGCTCTCAGCCTTCAAATTCCCTCATTCTTCTGCTCTCAGCCTTCAAATTCCCTCATTCTTCTGCTCTCAGCCTTCAAATTCCCTCATTCTTCTGCTCTCAGCCTTCAAATTCCCTCATTCTTCTGCTCTCAGCCTTCAACCTCATTCTTCTGCCCCAGCCTTTCAAATTCCTCTACTGTTCTGTTTCTCCACCTTCAAACTTCTCATACTGCAGCTCTCAGTTCAAATTAGTGGTCTTGAGGTCTCAACTGTAGTGTTTTACTATTAAAATCATTCTTCACATGATGACAAGAGCGAATCGACAGTTTGTTTTGAGGTTAATAGTTTGATTTTCTTGAAGCTACAATTTTTTTCATAAGAATAATGTTTTTGTTAATATTAATAATCTGTATTACTAATAATATTAAAAAATAATAATGATATTTGTAATAATTAAAAAATAATAAAAATAATAATAATAATAATAATAATAATAATAATAATAATAATAATAATAATAATAATAATAATAATAATAATAATAAACATTAAACATAAACTTACGTGCGTCTGCAACATGCAAATGTTATTGAAGCTCAACAAGACAGTCATTACAGCGTCTGCACGCGCGTGTAAGTTACCCCCGCCGTGCACTCTTCACTCCCACGCCTGGGACATTTAAATGTCTGCCTCACCACCCGGCAAGAGGGACATTTAAATGTCTGCCTCACCACCCGGCAAGAGGGACATTTAAATGTCTGCCTCACCACCCGGCAAGAGGGACATTTAAATGTCTGCCTCACCACCCGGCAAGAGGGACATTTAAATGTCTGCCTCACCACGGAAACTAAAAGACATTATAAATGTCTGCTCTCACCATGCAAATGTTATTGAACTTCAACAATGTCAGTCATTCACTCGGGCAAGAGGTGAAGTTACCCCATGTCACCTTCACTCACCCTGAGAGACATTTAAATGTCTGTCTCACTACCCGGCAAGAGGGACATTTAAATGTCTGCCTCACCACCCGGCAGAGGGACATTTAAATGTCTGCCTCACCACCCGGCAAGAGGGACATTTAAATGTCTGCCTCACCACCGGCAAGAGGACTTTTAAATATGTCTGCCTCACCACCCGGCAAGAGGGACATTTAAATGTTCTCACCACCCGGCAGAGAGGACATTTAAATGTCTGTCTCACCACCCGGCAAGAGGGACATTTAAATGTCTGCCTCACCACCCGGCAAGAGGACATTTAAATGCCTGCCTCACCACCCGGCAAGAGGGACATTTAAATGTCTGCCTCACCACCCGGCAAGAGGACATTTAAATGTCTGCCTCACCACCCGGCAGAGGGACATTTAAATGTCTACCTCACCACCCGGCGAGACGGACATTTAAATGTCTACCTCACCACCCGGCAACAGGGACATTTAAATGTCTACCTCACCACCCGGCGAGACGGACATTTAAATGTCTGCCTCACCACCCGGCAAGAGGGACATTTAAATGTCTACCTCACCACCCGGCGAGACGGACATTTAAATGTCTGCCTCACCACCCGGCAAGAGGGACATTTAAATGTCTGCCTCACCACCCGGCAAGAGGGACATTTAAATGTCTGCCTCACCACCCAGCGAGACGGACATTTATTTAATCGTCTGCATACGAGCGAAGTTTTCATCAGTATTTTAAACATCTCATAAAAAAAACATCATTGAAATTATTCGAAAAAAACGAAAACCCGAGAAATAATCTCATAAAATTCTACTGCATGTGAGCTACACTTCAAACCCTGATTTTCTAACATTTCTAAGCGGCTTGTCTTAGCTAAGAGAAATTTTCTAATTCATGGCGTCAACTCTGACGTCAAAGCGTGAGAAGAATGTAGGTATTCAATTTCGCATTCATTTATTCATTCATTCATTCATTCATTCTTTTGATTCTTTTCATTCATTTAATATTATTTACATTCCTTAAATTAAGTATTCAAATTCATTAAGTTCTTTTTGGGTTTTTTTTTGAAACAGGATATATTTACATCTAGACTTTATGATAAGGATATTTAAAGTACTGTACCAATGGAACATATTACATACTTCGTCTGACTTGTTTTTGTCTGGCTGGAGGTTTCTTCTTGTTTGTTATTATGTTGACAACTGTGTGCTGTTCTGTTGTTGCTGTCTGTTTACTCGTTCTGTTGTTTCTTCTTTGTTGCTCTCTGTTGTTGCTGCGTCTGTTGTTGCTGCTTCTGTTGTTGCTGCTTCTGTTGTTGCTGCTTCTGTTGTTGCTGTCTGTTGTTGCTGCGTCTGTTGTTGCTGCTGGTTGCTCTTGTTGTTGCTGCGTCTGTTGTTGCTGCGTCTGTTGTTGCTGCGTCTGTTGTTGCTGCGTCTGTTGTTGCTGCTTCTGTTGTTGCTGCTTCTGTTGTTGCTGCTTCTGTTGTTGCTGCTTCTGTTGTTGCTGCTTCTGTTGTTGCTGCGTCTGTTGTTGCTGCTTCTGTTGTTGCTGCTTCTGTCGTTGCTACTTCTGTTGTTGCTGCTTCTGTTGTTGCTGCTTCTGTTGTTGCTACTCTGTTGTTGCTACTTCTGTTGTTGCTGCTTCTGTTGTTGCTGCTTCTGTCGTTGCTACTTCTGTTGTTGCTGCTTCTGTTGTTGCTGCTTCTGTTGTTGCTCTCTGTTGTTGCTCTTCTGTTGTTGCTTCTCTGTTGTTGCTCTTTGTTGCTGCTTCTGTTGTTGCTGCTTCTGTCGTTGCTACTTCTGTTGTTGCTACTCTGTTGTTGCTACTTCTGTTGTTGCTACTCTGTTGTTGCTACTTCTGTTGTTGCTACTCTGTTGTTGCTACTTCTGTTGTTGCTAATCTGTTGTTGCTACTTCTGTTGTTGCTACTTTTGTTGTTGCTACTCTGTTGTTGTTACTTCTGTTGTTGCTACTCTGTTGTTGTTACGTCTGTTGTTGCTACTTCTGTTGTTGCTACTCTGTTGTTGCTACTTCTGTTGTTGCTACTTCTGTTGTTGCTACTTCTGTTGTTGCTACTTCTGTTGTTGCTACTTCTGTTGTTGCTACTTCTGTTGTTGCTACTTCTGTTGTTGCTACTTCTGTTGTTGCTACTTCTGTTGTTGCTACTTCTGTTGTTGCCACTTCTGTTGTTGCTACTTCTGTTGTTGCTACTTCTGTTGTTGCTACTTCTGTTGTTGCTACTTCTGTTGTTGCTACTTCTGTTGTTGCTACTCTGTTGTTGCTACTTCTGTTGTTGCTACTTCTGTTGTTGCTACTTCTGTTGTTGCTACTTCTGTTGTTGCTACTTCTGTTGTTGCTACTTCTGTTGTTGCTACTCTGTTGTTGCTACTTCTGTTGTTGCTACTTCTGTTGTTGCTACTTCTGTTGTTGCTACTCTGTTGTTGCTACTTCTGTTGTTGCTACTTCTGTTGTTGCTACTTCTGTTGTTGCTACTTCTGTTGTTGCTACTTCTGTTGTTGCTACTTCTGTTGTTGCTACTTCTGTTGTTGCTACTTCTGTTGTTGCTACTTCTGTTGTTGCTACTTCTGTTGTTGCTACTTCTGTTGTTGCTACTTCTGTGTTCTACTTCTGTTGTTGCTACTCTGTTGTTGCTACTTCTGTTGTTGCTGCTTCTGTTGTTGCTACTTCTGTTGTTGCTACTTCTGTTGTTGCTACTTCTGTTGTTGCTACTTCTGTTGTTGCTACTTCTGTTGTTGCTGCTTCTGTTGTTGCTACTGATGTCTGTTGCTACTTCTGTTGTTGCTACTTCTGTTGTTGCTGCTTCTGTTGTTGCTACTTCTGTTGTTGCTACTTCTGTTGTTGCTACTTCTGTTGTTGCTACTTCTGTTGTTGCTACTTCTTGTTGTACTTGTTGTTGCTGCTTCTGTTGTTGCTACTGATGTCTGTTGCTACTTCTGTTGTTGCTGCTTCTGTTGTTGCTACTGATGTCTGTTGCTACTTCTGTTGTTGCTACTTCTGTTGTTGCTGCTGCCAGACCGATGAGGACAATTTTAAACCTAGGAAGGAGACTAACTCCATTTATCCCGGCACGTCTGGGATGCTGCTGCTGCTGTTGTTACTGTTACTGTTGCTGCTGCTGCTGTTGTTACTGTTACTTTTGCTGCTGCTGCTGTTGTTACTGTTACTGTTGCTGCTACTGTTGTTGCTGTTTCTGTTCCTCCATCTGAGTTATGAATCTGTAAGATGAAACAGGATTTCTTACGTGGGTCCCTACCAGGGTGGCAGTAGAGCTCTAGCTCATGTTAGCACAGCTGGACCCACCATTCTCACACACTCACCTCCTCCTTGTAAAACGCTAACAATCAACAGTTAAGAAAATAATACGAGAAATAAATTCTTTTTTATTGACCTTGTTAACGACGTCATAATAGCAGTTTATAACGTCCTGGATAACTCGCCGAAGGGAATTATTGCATCTTGAAACTTTTGTAGCACAGCTTCATGAAGGGTGGGGTTTTTATTGAGCAAAGTGTTTAGGTACCTGCCATGTCCTGCCCTGCCTGCCTTGCCCTACCCTGCCCTGCTAACCCCGTCCTGCCCTTGTCCTGTTCCGCTCTGACTGCCCTGTTTTGCCTTGCCCTGTCTTTCTCTTTACCCTACCTTACCCTGTCTTTATCTTTACCCTGTCTATGTCCAACTTTACTCTGGTTTGCCCTGTCTCCCCGCCTTACCCTGCGCTCACTGCCCTAAATTTGTTGTTTTCGAAGAATTGGAAAGATATCCCACCTACAAATTTAGTTTATAGTATCAAGCCACTAATTCCTCCCCTTCCCTCCTTGCAGAGTGCTACCCACAACAGTCTACTAACACCCAGGTAAAGAACTAGACAAACATGCAATATCTCAAGACTTCGCCATGCAGTGGCCTTTTTATCAATTTAATACAGAGTGTCAATGAATAAAGAGAACAATGAAGGGAGATACGAACAATAGTCGTGATGCAGCAGGACTAATACTGTACCACTGGGCTACAAGGCTTTTTCACTTTAATATACAGATGATAGACGACGGCAGGTGTTGCATATATGTCTTAATTCATCATCTTATATTTACTGTATGCCGATATTGTAATAATAACACCCAGGTAACTGTTTACAGCTAAATGAACAGATGCAACAGACGAGAGAAGCTTCGAACCAAAGCTCGACACCTGAGTCATTGCACTACATATATATATATATATATAATATGATTGTGGGTCCCACAGCCTCGGAGAAGTGAATGAAAAGGCTTCTAGGAAGAATATTTAGATGTCTTTCTGAAGCCATATGAGTATTCCACTTCCCCTACCACCCCATCTTTTATTAAATATATATAAAATTTATTTCAAGATACTTGTTCCTTGAGCTGGGCAACGGCTGTGCAATAGGCTCTTAATGATGTCAGTTGACCTCCCAGTCAGCATACTTTCCTTTCTGATGGTGACCACTAGACCTGAAGTCCGAATTGATCAGCCGTCGCCCTGCCGCAAATACACCTATGTTCGGTGAAATATGGGAGGCGCTAGGGCGAAGAGCAACACCAATCCGAATGGCCTGTAGGGTCGGTCGAGTGCCCAGGAGAGGAATTGGGGAACAGCAAGAAGGAAATCTCCTTGGGTGCCTTCACGGCTCAGGAGAGAGCTTTGTCCTTTCCTGAAGTGTTGTGAGCATTGTGTTGGAAATTTTTTCCATGATCGGTCTTGTCCCAGTGGGACTGTTTGTGCTCTTTGGGAGGGAGCTGAGTCTACTGGAGGAGTCTGCAAGGGTGTCCTCTGCACTGCTGCTTCAATGAATATATATATATATATATATATATATATATATATATATATATATATATATATATATATATATATATATATATATATATATATATATATATATATATATATATATATATATATATATATATAATAGTTAGATTCATGTCCTTTGATGAAATTTCCATTGAGCTTGGCTCAAATTATATTGTTGAAATTAAATTGTCCTTCACACAAATTGAAGTTTGGAACTGAAGTAATGAGATTAGATTCCATAATTTGTCGTTTTATCTGATTATCAGATCTAAAGGCTAGTGTGCAATTATCAAAATCTGTGTTGTTGACAAGTCACTTACACGGGAGAACACGGCTCTAATGTAACCACTTGTTCTAATATATTTTTGGTTGTGTACGAGCTTTTTTCAAATTTCCGCCTCTTCCTCGTGCCTCACTAGAAAAGGAGGCAGGGGGAGAGGGAAGGGAGAAGGGAGAGGGTGAAGGGAAGAGAGAATAACTACCATTTTCCAAGTTGGTTGGTTGTTTGGTTAATGGGGTTTTAAAGCCAATCGATTTCACGAAGGTCATTAAGGCCGCCTGTCACCACCAGACAAGAATATTTTAATCCCTAAAATATGGATTAAAGCAAACTTTCATCATACACATATACACACTGGAAAACAAACACCTATTAGTGTACACATGTCCTGTGTCTCTTTGGTACACCCTGAGCCTACCTTCAACTTCTAATCTATTGACAGTATTCCTGCACGATGTAATTAAGCTCACTTTCCAAAACATCTAATGTAGTTTTTTCTCTGTTGAAGGAATATAAACAACTTTCCTCAAATAACGTGAATATAATGAACATAGACGAGGATTGTGGGATATGAGTGCACCTCAGTCATCTAGGTCAGCACAAGGTGCCACTGACGAGATCAGATCGAGGACCTGGAACCAGCAGTCTCCAGCACCTGATGGGAGTGCCAGCAGGTGGAGTGCCAGTCTCCAGCACCTGATGGGAGTGCCAGCAGGTAGAATGCCAGTCTCCAGCACCTGAGGGGAGTGCCAGCAGGTGGAGTGCCAGTCTAAAGCACCTGAGGGGAGTGCCAACAAGTGGAGTGCCAGTCTCCAGCACCTGAGGGAAGTGCCAGCAGATGGAGTGCCAGTCTCCAGCACCTGAGGGTAGGGCCATCAGGTGGAGTGCCAGTCTCCACCAATAGAGGTAAGTGTCAGCTGTCATATACTTAGAGGTAAAAAAAAAATTCAACAAAAACTGACAAGCGAGAGACATTCCTTGAGTGAGTGTTGCAACACAGTCGTGCAACACAGAGTGGGTTGTGCAACACAGTCGTGCAACACAGAGTGGGTGGTGCAACACAGTCGTGCAACACAGTCGTGCAACAGAGAGTGGGTGGTGCAACAAAGAGTGGGTGGTGAGCGCTCTGAAGTAGTCGGGTTGAAAGCCCTTAACATGTAATCTAATTAATTCTCATTAGTTAGGTTATAGCCCAATCGATTGACAGGTGGTGGGTGGTAGGTGGTGAGTTTCAGGTAGTGGGTGGCAGGTGATGGGTGGCAGGTGGTGAGCTTCAGGTAGTGGGTGGCAGGTGATGGGTGGCAGGTGGTGAGCTTCAGGTAGTGGGTGGCAGGTGATGGGTGGCAGGTGGTGAGCTTCAGGTAGTGGGTGGCAGGTGATGGGTGGCAGGTGGTGAGCTTCCAGGATAGGGGTGACAAGTGGTGGGAGGTATAATACAAGTACTAACCTCACGCTGACACATCTAAGATAAAGCTGAATATATCTACGAGTCGTGTAACAAAGTATTTCAGAATGCGATGTGCTGGACGCTGCAAAAATTAAAAACGTGACTTTCGTCTAAGCAGTAATGCAGTGAACTTCCCATATTTAATATTATAATTCTGACTTGTCACGTTGAATTAAGAGAATCATTTGTTGCAACCCGTGTCACGGACACTGCCAGCTGTGTCACGGACGCTGCCAGCCGTGTCACGGACGCTACTAGGCAGGAGGACACTGAACTGGGTCGGCCATGTCTACACGAGTGTCTGAGATTTCATCGCACTCTTCAAAGAAATATAGAACAGGCAAAAGTGACAGAATTTTTTCCAAGTAATTTCCGGGTGGAATGTCCTTCCCGCGGCCCACTCTCGGGGGAATGTGGACGCTTCATTCCTCTCTTCCTTTCTTCCTTCCTTCCTTCCTTCCTTCCTTCCTTCTTCCTTCCTTCCTTCCTTCCTTCCTTCCTTCCTTCCTTCCTTCCTTCCTTCCTTCCTTCCTTCCTTCCTTCCTTCCTTCCTTCCTTCCCCAGCAGTATCTAAGTCAGAGATGCCACGACTCCATTCATAATTTGGTGACCTGGAATGTGTCAACCCAGTCATCACCACACAGTCATCACAATACAGTCATCACCTCACAGTCATCACAACACAGTCATCACAACACAGTCATCACAACACAGTCATCACAACACAGTCATCACAACACAGTCATCACAACACAGTCATCACAACACAGTCATCACAGCACAGTCATCACAGCACAGTCATCACAACACAGTCATCACAACACAGTCATCACAACACAGTCATCACAACAGTCATCACAACACAGTCATCACCACACAGTCATCACCACACAGTCATCACAACACAGTCATCACAACACAGTCATCACAACACAGTCATCACCACACAGTCATCACCACACAGTCATCACAACACAGTCATCACAACACAGTCATCACACCACAGTCATCACACCACAGTCATCACAACACAGTCATCACACACACAGTCATCACACCACAGTCATCACCACACAGTCATCACCACACAGTCATCACCACACAGTCATCACCACACAGTCATCACCACACAGTCATCACCACACAGTCATCACCACACAGTCATCACCACACAGTCATCACCACACAGTCATCACCACACAGTCATCACCACACAGTCATCACCACACAGTCATCACCACACAGTCATCACCACACAGTCATCACCACACAGTCATCACAACACGAGAGGACTTGGCGTTGCTTGTATTTCAATTATTTTCCCAAGTGCCTCGGAACTGTTGATGAAAATGCGTTATGGTTCGTTTACCTGTAGAAGCCAAGCTCACGAGAAAGCTCTCTCCTGACGACGGAGTTATTGCAGGCGAGAGAGAGCATTGAGCGCTAACTTGTTGCAACTGCAACTCGTAAGGAGATTACCTTGATCAAAAGTTTGACTTGCTGCAGATGCAGTCTAGGACGATCTCTAGTTTTTAAGACTACGCCGCTGTGGTCGCAGTAACTAGGTAGCCACTAGGACTCTATTAAGGAGTGACTGTGGAAATTGGGAGAGGCTCCAAATCGGCCAAATATACCCGTAAGACTATCTATCACAGCCTGATTGATCACGAGAGGAGAGAGACGGGCTGTGAGATTTTCAAAAAAACATTGAAACTGAACCATTATTCGACTCTCTGTTCAATAAAAAAGTTCCATGGCCATATTGATGTACTAACTAAACAATAGTCATATAAAAAAAAGAACCCAAATAGACTTTATAACAATAAATCCCAAAAGATTTAAAACTCTTCTGTTACAAAGCCTTTCAGTTCATTCAGTCTAAATGGCCCCGAGGCTCCTAAAACCCAGGTCCCTACAACCAAGGTCCCTATAACCCAGGTCCCTACAACCCAGGTCCCTACAACCCAGGTCCCTACAACCCAGGTCCCTACAACCCAGGTCCCTACAACCCAGGTCCCTACAACCCAGGTCCCTACAACCCAGGTCCCTACAACCCAGGTTCCTACAACCCAGGTCCCTACAACCCAGGTCCCTACAACCCAGGTCCCTACAACCCAGGTCCCTACAACCCAGGTCCCTACAACCCAGGTCCCTACAACCCAGGTCCCTACAACCTAGGTCCCTACAACCCAGGTCCCTACAACCCAGGTCCCTACAACCCAGGTCCCTACAACCCAGGTCCCTACAACCCAGGTCCCTACAACCCAGGTCCCTACAACCCAGGTCCCTACAACCCAGGTCCCTATAACCCAGGTCCCTACAACCCAGGTCCCTACAACCCAGGTCCCTACAACCCAGGTCCCTACAACCCAGGTCCCTACAACCCAGGTCCCTACAACCCAGGTCCCTAGCAACCCAGGTCCCTACAACCCAGGTCCCTACAACCCAGGTCCCTACAACCCAGGTCCCTACAACCCAGGTCCCTACAACCCAGGTCCCTACAACCCAGGTCCCTACAACCCAGGTCCCTATAACCCAGGTCCCTACAACCCAGGTCCCTACAACCCAGGTCCCTACAACCCAGGTCCCTACAACCCAGGTCCCTACAACCCAGGTCCCTACAACCCAGGTCCCTACAACCCAGGTCCCTACAACCCAGGTCCCTACAACCCAGGTCCCTACAACCCAGGTTCCTACAACCCAGGTCCCTACAACCCAGGTCCCTACAACCCAGGTCCCTACAACCCAGGTCCCTACAACCCAGGTCCCTACAACCCAGGTCCCTACAACCCAGGTCCCTACAACCCAGGTCCCTACAACCCAGGTCCCTACAACCCAGGTCCCTACAACCCAGGTCCCTACAACCGGTCCCTACAACCCAGGTCCCTACAACCCAGGTCCCTACAACCCAGGTCCCTACAACCCAGGTCCCTACAACCCAGGTCCCTACAACCCAGGTCCCTACAACCCAGGTCCCTACAACCCAGGTCCCTACAACCCAGGTCCCTACAACCCAGGTCCCTACAACCCAGGTCCCTACAACCAGGTCCCTACAACCCATGTCCCTACAACCCAGGTCCCTACAACCCAGGTCCCTACAACCCAGGTCCCTACAACCCAGGTCCCTACAACCCAGGTCCCTACAACCCAGGTCCCTACAACCCAGTCCCTACAACCCAGGTCCCTACAACCCAGGTCCCTACAACCCAGGTCCCTACAACCCAGGTCCCTACAACCCAGGTCCCTACAACCCAGGTCCCTACAACCCAGGTCCCTACAACCCAGGTCCCTACAACCCAGGTCCCTACAACCCACCCTCCTGAGATTATATCGTCTGCGTTATTTGGTATGTCGCTATCCAGGGGCGTGTTAAAACATAATGTAGACCTGTAATGACCCTTTCAGATTTAACGTTTAATTTGCTAATCATTATTATTATTATTATTATTATTATTATTATTATTATTATTATTATTATTATTATTATTATTATTATTATTATTATTATTATTATTATTATTATTATTATTATTATTACTATAGTGTACTGGAGGCAGAGCAAGAACACCAGTCAAGTGTTGCTCTGCACAGTGAGAACACCAGTCAAGTGTTGCTCTGCACACTGAGAACACCAGTCAAGTGTTGCTCTGCACACTGAGAACACCAGTCAAGTGTTGCTCTGCACACTGAGGTTTAATGAGGTTTAATTGTACATTGGTGTATTTTGTGCAGGCAGAAACAGTATAAACCATACCACGGGCGGGGATAGAACCCACGATCAGAGAGTCATAAAACTCCAGATCGATCTCTTGACCGCGGGTTCTATCCCTGCCCGTGGTATGGTTTGTTTGCAATCGTGTCATTAAGATTTCATGAGTCAAGAGACAGTATATACAGAGTGAGCAGCTCTCAGCTATTTTGCATGACTGATTACCAAAAGTCAATCAAATTACCCAGAACTTGGCACGGAGAGGAGACTGTTCTTTTGGTTCCAGAATTCTCAGTATATATATACACTGACATACACATCTTAGTGTATTATGCAAAAATCGCGAACAAGCGATACAAGATGCAAAACAACCACTGGGGGGGAGGGGGAGTTGAATGATAGCTCTAGACCTTTCGTGTTGCAATCAACACATCATCGGGAACTTGCAGTGTTGCAGAAAAGAGGAGGATGTCCAAGAAAATACGATTACATGGAGCGCCTTTGCTCAGTGTGGACAGTATCCTCCTCAGTGTTTACATTAGCCCTTATATCAGGTATTAAAGTATTATCCGGATCTCCGCCCTTTCAAGGCAGACACCTTGGGGCTAAGGAAATTATCTTGGTCCGAGGAATTGGAGCTACCATTACGAAATTAATACTTCCTTGTGAATATAATAATAATAATAATAATAATAATAATAATAATAATAATAATAATAATATTAATAATAATAATAATAATAATAATAATAATAATAATAATAATAATAATAATAATAATAATAATAATAATAATAATAATAATAATAATAATAATAATAATAATAATAATAATAATAATAATAATAATAATAATAATAATAATAATAATAATACAGAACAGATGCACAACAGAATTGATGGAGGAAAACACACATGGAGATCACAGAAGAAATTGAGAACAACAGAACAGATACAAAACAACACACAGAACAAATGCGCAACACAGGACAGATGCGCAACACAGAACAGATGCGCAACACAGGATAGATGCGCAACACAGGACAGATGCGCAACACAGGACAGATGCGCAACACAGGACAGATGCGCAACACAGGACAGATTCGCAACACAGGACAGATGCGCAACACAGGACAGATGCGCAACACAGGACAGATGCGCAACACAGGACAGATGCGCAACACAGGACAGATGCGCAACACAGGACATATGCGCAACACAGGACAGATGCGCAACACAGAACAGATGCGCAACACAGAACAGATGCGCAACACAGGAAAGATGCGCAACACAGGACAGATGCGCAACACAGGACAGATGCGCAACACAGGACAGATGCGTAACACAGGAGAGATTCGCAACACAGGACAGATGCGCAACACAGGACAGATGCGCAACACAGAACAAATGCGAAACACATTACAGATGCGCAACACAAGACAGATGCGCAACACAGGACAGATGCGCAACACAGAACAAATGCGCAACACAGGACAGATGCGCAACACAGGACAGATGCGCAACACAGAACAGATGCGCAACACAGGACAGATGCGCAACACAGGACAGATGCGCAACACAGGACAGATGCGCAACACAGGACAGATGCGCAACACAGGACAGATGCGCAACACAGTACAGATGCGCAACACAGGACAGATGCGCAACACAGGACAGATGCGCAACACAGGACAGATGCGCAACACAGGACAGATGCGCAACACAGGACAGATGCGCAACACAGGACAGATGCGAAACACAGGACAGATGCGCAAAACAGGACAGATGCGCAACACAGGACAGATGCGCAACACAGAACAGATGCACAACACAGGACAGATGCACAACACAGGACAGATGCGCAACACAGGACAGATGCGCAACACAGGACAGATGCGCAACACAGGACAGATGCGTAAAACAGGACAGATGCGCAACACAGGACAGATGCGCAACACAGGACAGATGCGCAACACAGGGCAGATGCGCAACACAGAACAAATGCGCAACACAGGACAGATACGCAACACAGGACAAATGCGCAACACAGGACAGATGCGCAACACAGGACAGATGCGCAACACAGGGCAGATGCGCAACACAGGACTTATGCGCAAAACAAGACAGATGCGCAACACAGGACAGATGCGCAACACAGGACAGATGCATAACACAGGACAGATGCGCAACACAGGACAGATGCGCAACACACGACAGATGCGCAACACAGGACAGATGCGCAACACACGACAGATGCGCAACACAGGACAGATTCGCAACACAGGACAGATGCGCAACACAGGACAGATGCGCAACACAGGACAGATGCGCAACACAGGACAGATGCGCAACACAGGACAGATGCGCAACACAGAACAGATGCGCAACACAGGACAGATGCGCAACACAGGACAGATGCGCAACACAGGACAGATGCAACACAGGACAGATGCGCAACACAGGACAGATGCGCAACACAGGACAGATCGCAACACAGGACAGATGCGCAACACAGGACAGATGTGCAACACAGGACAGATGCGCAACACAGGACAGATGCGCAACACAGGACAGATGCGCAACAAAGGACAGATCGCAACACAGGACAGATGCGCAACACAGGACAGATGCGCAACACAGGACAGATGCGCAACACAGGACAGATGCGCAACACAGGACAGATGCGCAACACAGGACAGATGCGCAACACAGGACAGATGCGCAACACAGGCCAGATGCGCAACACAGGACAGATGCGCAAAACAGGACAGATGCGCAACACAGGACAGATGCGCAACACTGAACAGATGCGCAAAACAGGACAGATGCGCAACACAGGACAGATGCGCAACACAGAACAAATGCGCAACACAGGACAGATGCGCAACACAGGACAGATGCTCAACACAGGACAGATGCGCAACACAGGACAGATGCGCAACACAGGACAGATGCGCAACACAGGACAGATGCGCAACACAGGACAGATGCGCAACACAGGACAGATGCGCAACACAGGACAGATGCGCAACACAGGACAGATGCGCAACACAGGACAGATGCGCAACACAGGACAGATGCGCAACACAGGCCAGATGCGCAACACAGGACAGATGCGCAAAACAGGACAGATGCGCAACACAGGACAGATGCGCAACACTGGACAGATGCGCAAACAGGACAGATGGCAACACAGGACAGATGCGCAACACAGAACAAATGCGCAACACAGGACAGATGCGCAACACAGGACAGATGCGCAACACAGGACAGATGCGCAACACAGGACAGATGCGCAACACAGGACAGATGCGCAACACAGGACAGATGAGCAACACAGGACAGATGCGCAACACAGGACAGATGCGCAACACAGAACAGATGCGCAACACAGGGCAGATGCGCAACACAGGACAGATGCGCAACACAGGACAGATGCACAACACAGGACAGATGCACAACACAGGACATATGCGCAACACAGGACAGATGCGCAACACAGGACAGATGCGCAACACAGGACAGATGCGCAACACAGGACAGATGCGCAACACAGGACAGATGCGCAACACATGACAGATGCGCAACACAGGCAGATGCGCAACACAGGACAGATGCGCAAACAAGGGCAGATGCGCACACGACAGTGACAGATGCGCAACACAGGACAGATGCGCAACACAGGACAGATGCGCAACACATGACAGATCGCAACACAGGACAGATGCGCAACACAGGACAGATGCCACACAGGACAGATCGAACACAGGACAGATGCGCAACACAGGACAGATGCGCAACACAGGACAGATGCGCAACACAGGACAGATCAACACAGGACAGATGCGCAACACAGGACAGATGCAACACAGGACAGATGTGCAACACAGGACAGATGCGCAACACAGGACAGATGCGCAACACAGGACAGATGCGCAAAACAGGACAGATGCGCAACACAGGACAGATGCGCAACACAGGACAGATGCGCAACACATGACAGATGCGCAACACAGGGCAGATGCGCAACACAGGACAGATGCGCAAAACAAGACAGATGCGCAACACAGGACAGATGCGCAACACAGGACAGATGCGCAACACAGGACAGATGCGCAACACATGACAGATCGCAACACAGGACAGATGCGAACACAGGACAGATGCCAAACAAGACAGATGCGCAACACAGGACAGATCGACACAGGACAGATGTGCAACACAGGACAGATCAACACATGACAGATCGCAACACAGGACAGATGGCAACACAGGATAGATGCGCAACACAGGACAGATGCGCAAACAGGACAGATGCGCAACACAGGACAGATGCAACACAGGACAGATGCGCAACCAGGACAGATGTGCAACACAGGACAGATGCAACACAGGACAGATGCAACACAGGACAGATGCGAAAACAGGACAGATGCGCAACACAGGACAGATGCGCAACACAGGACGAATGCGCAACATGGAACAGCTCACAATGCGTCTTCAATATTACCTTCACACGAATTGTTAAGAAAATTTTCTTTTCCTACTCCAGGTTACAGTCTGAGGGCTGCTACAACCCCCCCTTCCTCCTCCCCTACCCTCCCCTTCCTCCTCCCCTACCCCCTCCCCCTTCCTCCTCCTTCTACCCCTCCCCCTTCCTCCTCCCACTACCCCCTCCCCCTTCCTTTCCCCTCCTCCAGAATGCAACCGCGACAGTCCGCTAAACACCGCGGGTCCCTCTTTACTCCTGGGTGAGCAGGAGTCGCAGGTACAGAGAGACTAACATCCAGGTATACACCTGCTGCTGGGTGAACGTGGTATACCTGGAGGGCAGGTACAGAGAGACTAACATCCAGGTATACACCTGCTGCTGGGTGAACGTGGTATACCTGGAGGGCAGACACAGAGAGACTAACATCCAGGTATACACCTGCTGCTGGGTGAACGTGGTATACCTGGAGGGCAGGTACAGAGAGACTAACATCCAGGTATACACCTGCTGCTGGGTGAACGTGGTATACCTGGAGGGCAGGTACAGAGAGACTAACATCCAGGTATACACCTGCTGCTGGGTGAACGTGGTATACCTGGAGGGCAGGTACAGAGAGACTAACATCCAGGTATACATCTGCTGCTGGGTGAACGTGGTATACCTGGAGGGCAGTTGCTGGGCCACGACGCTTACGCTGCTGTTGTGAAACAAACTTGGAGGAATAAGATATTAATTTACATGGGTAAACTTCTAACTTTTCTACTGGCAATAGGCAGCAAGTGGATGCTGTATCTCTCTCTCTCTCTCTCTCTCTCTCTCTTTCTCTCTCTCTCTCTCTCTCTCTCTCTCTCTCTCTCTCTCTCTCTCTCTCTCTCTCTCTCTCTCTCTCTCTCTCTCTCTCTCTCTCTCTCTCTCTCTCTCTCTCTCTCTCTCTCCCAATTTATTCTTTAAAATAATCATAATAGTGAGTCATTAAATCTCAGCAGTCATAATATATTTATATAATGTATATGTCATGTTCGTATTTCAGTTTAGACAACAAAGTCAACTTTCACTAAATGGAGATAATTCAGTTATTTATCTTTGAGCTTCAACAAACAGCACTTTTATCAATACTGTAAATGACGCTGTGAAATATTTTTCTCGTTAAAATATAATTACAAGTTTTTCGGATAATCAGGATTATTATAATAGGCTTTACGATGACCTTTGGCGTATTGTTATACGCCAGGGGTGGAGGCTGCATCCCCTCCAGGTTGTCTCTCCGGTCAGTGTTTACACCTCCAGTTTAGCTTCGTCAATGGCATCTCTGTGATAAACCACGGAACGGGTGCTGTTTGAACCCGTGGCAGGGTGTCCTGAAACTTTCTTGAGTCGTAACTGTGGTCATTTAACGAATCTACTGAATCCTGACCAAAAAATAATCTGAATGAAATGTAAGAATAATATCAAAGAAGGTAATTAAATTCAGACTTCTTGAATGCAATAATTACAGAGTAATGCAACTTTATTCCAAGTGGATATTAGCTTTAATAATGCAGTAGTTGTGTTATTAGTGGTACACGTTGATAAACTGAGTACTTTATTAACACCAGGAGGAGAGATTGATGGTGGTGATGGTGATTGATGGTGGTGATGGTGGTGGTATGTGGTGACTGGTGGTGGTTGTGACTTTGGTAGCGGTGTGGTGACAGTGATGGGGGTGGTGGTGGAGACAGTGGTGGTGGTGGTATTAATGGTGGTGACAGTGGTGGTGACAGTGGTGATGGGAGAGTAATGCACCTGGTCCCCAGATAGATTAATTAGCTAAGACGGCCTTGTTTCTTGATCAATGTTTCTCAGAGTCTAGCAAACGTTCATTTAAAATCTGTTTCTTATTTAATATAATTAATTATCATCGTTTTAGTAGACCTAAAAAAGTAATTAGGTAACTTACATTACAAACACAGTAATACTAGTGCCTGGGAATCACTCCACACTTATCTCACACCTGTCAAAAATTTACACTTTACTCGAAACTCATTTTAATAATGAAAAAGTATTGATGATAAAAAGTGATGGAATTTCTAAATAAATATGGATGAGTTTCAATCCATTTTCAACCTCTCAAAATTTCTACTATACTTCTTCAGCTCCAAACCATTTGTGCTAAACATCCAGCAAACCATCTTAGTGCTGTGTGCATTAAATCGATCCAGCGATTACCAACCATCTTACTCCTTTCAAACAGAACCTCAGCTCCAAAAACCATCTTAGTGCCTAAACGATCCCCAGCGCCCAAACCATCTTAGTGCCTAAACGATCCCCAGCGCCCAAACCATCTTAGTGCCTAAACGATCCCCAGCGCCCAAACCATCTTAGTGCCTAAACGATCCCCAGCGCCCAAACCATCTTAGTGCCTAAACGATCCCCAGCGCCCAAACCATCTCAAAGTTCAGACGAACTCAGTTATCATCTCACGCCCAGACACTCACGTCAATCTTTCATTGAAGTTACTTCCACATGGAAGACCTCGGATTATGGCCATTCAATAGACATTCATTGATCTGCCTCCGGCAGTGTCTTGCAGCTTCTTGCAGCTTCCTGCAGCCTCTTGCAGCTTCCTGCAGCCTCTTGCAGCCATTAATTTGCTCAGAGGTTCAGCTGGAGGTCAGAACTAAGATGATGAGAAACCATAGAGAGGCGCCCAGGACTTGGCTTATTAGAAACCAGGGAAAGATGAATAGATGAAGTTCGTATATATCTTTCAGACATGCATAAAAGTTTATGGATTGAATAGGTCAGGTATCATTACGTCTGAGGTTGAGAGCAAACAATGTGACCTGTGTCGCACTGAGCAAGAATAAGAAAGGAACAATGCAGAGAAGGAGAAAGTAGGCAGAGGAAAGGAAGACGACACAGAGGAACATGAATGATGGAGAGTCGGGCGTTAAGGATTAAAGTTAATGAAGGCAGAGTTGCTGATGTGAATGTTGGAGTGAAGATGCCGGAGACTGCACACTACTGGAGACTGCACACTACTGGAGACTCCACACTACTGGAGACTGCACACTACTGGAGACTCAACTACTGGGCTGCTACTGAGACTCCACACTTGGAGACTCCACTACTGGAGACTGCAAGTGCACAGGTAGGGAAAGACTCTCCTGCTGAGTCTGTCTCAAGTGAGAGTTTAGTAAGTCATTTAAGTGAAAATTACGTAAATATTGAGAGAAGCAATTACCCAGAGGAAAGAGACTTGAGGGAGGAAGAGGGATGGACAGAGGTGAACAGTGACAGAGGAAAAACAAGGGGGGCGCAGGGATACAAGGAAGGTGGGAAGCAAAAAGAGAGAGACGGAAGTGAAAATGAGCAACGAGTTAATTCTTGATACATTTCATTTTTTCTTCATTTTCTTTTAGTCGTGGCTTGATAATGTTCCAAGACTGGTCGAAACGTTCTCTAAAATTTACTAAAGGTTAATAATTTTGAAATTGTTAGATTCTATGCGATGACTGGAGAATGCCTCTTTTGGTCGGCTTCAAACTTTTAGCGCTGGTTTGCCTTTCTCAAAGAAAATCCCTCGCTGATTTTAGATTGTGTAAATTCTAATTTGCCAATTTTATTAAGCAGATTGGTGTCTGTACAATAACTGGGAAAGGCTTCTTTTGACTGACTTCAAATCTTTAACGCTGGGGATCTCAGAAAAAAAATTAATTGATTTTGGGCTGTATAGATGCTAATTTTCTCATTGATGAGAGTAGGAGAACTGAAATACTGGTTTCCATGCAATAATTTTTTAATGCCTCGTCCGATCAGCTTCAAACTACTAACACAGATCACTAGACAATGTCTCTTCTGATTATCTCTAAATCTCAAAGACGCTTCCAATTATTTTTGAACTGTACTGGTGACAATTATTTTTGAACTGTGCTGGTGACAATTATTTTTGAACTGTGCTGGTGACAATTATTTTGAACTGTGCTGGTGACAATTATTTTGAACTGTGCTGGTGACAATTATTTTGAACTGTACTGGTGACAATTATTTTTGAACTGTGCTGGTGACAATTATTTTGAACTGTGCTGGTGACAATTATTTTGAACTGTGCTGGTGACAATTATTTTGAACTGTACTGGTGACAATTATTTTTGAACTGTGCTGGTGACAATTATTTTGAACTGTGCTGGTGACAATTATTTTGAACTGTGCTGGTGACAATTATTTTGAACTGTGCTGGTGACAATCTGCCATTTGTTAAGAGTTTGGGATATTATTCTCCATATATAACTCTTCAGTAACATACCTAACTTTTTTTTTTTTACCTAAGCATTACATGAACGACATCAATAACTCCGCTCGTATCCCCACAAAAAAAATAAATTTTTTGTAATGGTAAAAATAACTTGAATACTTATAAAGAAACGACATCCACTGTTTGTGGATTACAGTTGTTGTGGCAGTACAGTTGTTATGAGGGTGTTTCAGGTGTTGTCGTCAGCTGCCCACAAGGCTCTTACACACCATTTTCTATACAATTTTGCCAACAGCGTTAATCAGAGATACTAGCCCATAATTGTTATTACTTTTATATAGTGGTGCAATTTTTGCAGGTTAATGAATATTGGAGAACCTGCCTTGTGATAGGTTGATAATGGGAGGTGAAAGGGAGAGAAAGGACAGGGAGGCAAGAGAGAGGGAGAAAGGCAGGGGAGGGAGAGAGGGAGAAAGGCAGGGAGGGAGAGAGGGAGAAAGGCAGGGAGGGAGAGAGGAGAAAGGAGGAAGAGGGAAGTTAGAGAGGGAGATGGCAGGGAGAGAAGAGGAGAAAGCAGGAGAGGAGAAGAAAGCAGGGAGGGAGAGAGGAGAAAGGCAGGGGAGGGAGAGAGGAGAAAGGCAGGGGAGGGAGAGAGGAGAAAGGCAGGGGAGGGAGAAAGGCAGGGGAGGAGAGAGGGAGAAAGGCAGGGAGGGAGAGAGGGAGAAAGGCAGGGGAGGGAGAGAGGGAGAAAGGCAGGGGAGGAGAGAGGGAGAAAGGCAGGGGAGGGAGACAGGCAGGGAGGTAGAGAGGAGAAGGCAGGGAGGGGGAGAGAGGAGAAAGGCAGGGGAGGGAAGAGGGAGAAAGGCAGGGAGGGAGAGGGAGAAAGGCAGGGGAGGGAGAGAGGGAGAAAGGCAGGAGGGAGAGAGAGGAGAAAGGCAGGGAGGGAGAAAGGCAGGGGAGGTAGAGAGGGAGAAAGGCAGGGGAGGGAGAGAGGGAGAAAGGCAGGGAGGAGAGAGAGGGAGAAAGGTAGGGAGGGAGAGAGGGAGAAAGGCAGGGGAGGGAGAGAGGAAAGGCAGGGAGGAGAGAGGAGAAAGGCAGGGGAGGGAGAGAGGGCGAAAGAGGAATGAGGGATATTTTTGTTTATGAATTGTACTGGACTTGTTGTCAGGGATGACAGAATTAACCTCAAATGGATTTGTATCAAAAATCCTCCGTTTCTGAACAATTTACCAGATCACGTTCTCTGAAATACACCATTTACACCTAAAGAGAACAAAATCAATAACCGCGTAAAATTATCGTTTCGAATAACGACCCAACGACAAAATTAAACGTTAAAATTAAGCCATTACTGGAGAAGAAAAAAAAGAGTCCATAAGTAGCGGTGAAGATGAAAGAGAGAGAGAGAGAAAGAGAGAGAGAGAGAGAGAGAAGGTGAGCGTGGGGCAGTATGGAGGAGAGCGCTACGGTGTTCAGCGGAGGAAAGTAAGAAGTATCTTATATCTCGTTACATTACTTTGACGACTCATGTTTGAGGAAGTTCGCTAAACTGACGGAGGCGACAAAGAACATCACAAGGACACTTGTGTTTAGAGAAGTTTCAACAGTTGCTAAAAAAACTATGAAGTTGGATCTCGTCAACAGTGAGAGCAGTCCATCACTGTTGTCAAAGTCGGCAGTTTACTGTGGCTTAGACAGTCGGGTATGTGACTGTGGCGTGGAATAAAGACTGACTGTGTAACATTTGATTTTAATGTAACATCAGTTTTCTCCTAGTTCTCCAAAGCCTTTAATCGACTTTATGTATTACCGTATTCATTGGCTTTACAGAATTTGTTATAAATACCTTAAATTTTGCATATACTCGACAGTCTAACCAGATCCAACCTTACCTAAATAAAGCGTATAGAGAGATTTATTAAAAGTTTCCATGACAAATAATGTTCCATTCGGGAGGCAGGATCCAAAATCTGTCTCGATATTGCCTCAGTGTGGAACAGTGGCCCGAGGTAGGCGTAGAAGACGAAGGATATTACAGTGATGAATGAGCTTACATACTGTTGGTGGTGTAGCCACAGTGTAGGTGCTGGTGGGTGCGAACACAGTGTAGGTCCTGGTGGGTGCGAACACAGTGTAGGTCCTGGTGGGTGGGAACACAGTGTAGGTCCTGGTGGGTGCGAACACAGTGTAGGTCCTGGTGGGTGGGAACACAGTGTAGGTCCTGGTGGGTGGGAACACAGTGTAGGTCCTGGTGGGTGGGAACACAGTGTAGGTCCTGGTGGGTGGAACAAGTGTAGGTCTCTGGTGGGTGGGAACACAGTGTAGGTCCTGGTGGGTGCAACACAGTGTAGGTGCTGGTGGGTGCGAACACAGTGTAGGTCCTGGTGGGTGCGAACACAGTGTAGGTGCTGGTGGGTGCGGAACACAGTGTAGGTCCTGGTGGGTGGGAACACAGTGTAGGTCCTGGTGGGTGCGAACACAGTGTAGGTCCTGGTGGGTGGGAACACAGTGTAAGTCCTGGTGGGTGCGAACACAGTGTAGGTCCTGGTGGGTGGGAACACAGTGTAGGTCCTGGTGGGTGCGAACACAGTGTAGGTGCTGGTGGGTGCGAACACAGTGTAGGTCCTGGTGGGTGCGAACACAGTGTAGGTGCTGGTGGGTGCGAACACAGTGTAGGTCCTGGTGGTGGAACACAGTGTAGGTGCTGGTGGGTGCGAACACAGTGTAGGTCCTGGTGGGTGGGAACACAGTGTAGGTCCTGGTGGGTGCGAACACAGTGTAGGTCCTGGTGGGTGGGAACACAGTGTAGGTCCTGGTGGGTGGGAACACAGTGTAGGTCCTGGTGGGTGGGAACACAGTGTAGGTCCTGGTGGGTGCGAACACAGTGTAAGTCCTGGTGGGTGGGAACACAGTGTAGGTCCTGGTGGGTGCGAACACAGTGTAGGTCCTGGTGGGTGCGAACACATTGTAGGTCCTGGTGGGTGGGAACACAGTGTAGGTGCTGGTGGTTGGGAACTCAGTGTAGGTCCTGGTGGGTGGGAACTCAGTGTAGGTCCTGGTGGTTGGGAACTCAGTGTAGGTCCTGGTGGGTGGGAACTCAGTGTAGGTCCTGGATGGTGGGAACTATGCAGCCTTCCACATAACACTTGTTGTATTCCTGAAGCAGAACTTGTCCATCTTCACCATTGCTTCGTAAACTTTCTGAAGTGGCCGACCGGCAACTTGTTTCCCAGTGTGTCAGGGCTCGATAGGGTTGTCAGGGCTCGAGTAGGGTTGTCAGGGCTCGAGTAGGGTTGTCAGGGCTCGAGTAGGGTTGTCGGGCTGAGCAGGTGTCAGGCTCGAGTAGGGTTGATGGCTCGAGAGGGTGTAGGGCCGAGTAGGGTTGTCAGGCCAAGGGTGTCAGGCTCGAGTAGGGTGTCAGGGCTCGAGTAGTTTGTCAGGCTCGAGTGGGTTTGTCAGAGACTCGAGGGTTGTCAGGCTCGAGTAGGTGTCAGGGACGAGTAGGGTTGTCAGGGCCTCGAGTAGGGTTGCAGGCTCGAGTAGGGTTGTCAGGGCTCGAGTAGGGTTGTAATGGCTCGAGTAGGGTGGAAGGCTGAGTAGGTTGTCAGGGCTCGAGTAGGGTTGTCAGGCTCAGTAGGGTTGTCAGGGCTCGAGTAGTTTGTCAGGCCTCGAGTAGGGTTTGTCAGAGCTCAGGTTGTCAGGGCTCGAGTGGGTTGTCAGGCTCGAGAGGTGTCAGGGCCTGAGTGGGTTCAGGGCCGCAGGTCTCAGGGCTCGAGTAGGGTGTAGGCTCGAGTAGGGTTGTCAAGGATCGAGTAGGGCTTGTCAGGCTGAGTAGGCCAGGGCTCGAGTAGGGTTGACAGGGCTCGAGTAGGGTTGTCGGCTCGAGTAGGGCTTGTGGGCTCGAGTAGGGTGTCAGGCTCGCTAGGGTGTCAGAGCTCGAGTAGTGGTCTGTCAGGCTCGAGTAGGGTTGTCAAGGATCGAGTAGGGTTGTCAGGGCTCGAGTAGGGTTGTCAGGGCTCGAGTAGGGTTGTCAGGGCTCGAGTAGGGTTGTCAGGGCTCGAGTAGGGTTGTCAGGGCTCGAGTAGTTTTGTCAGGGCTCGAGTAGGGTTTGTCAGAGCTCAAGTAGGGTTGTCAGGGCTCGAGTAGGGTTGTCAGGGCTCAGTAGGGTGTCAGGCTCGAGTAGGGCTGTCAGGGCTCATGCAGAGTTGTCAGGGCTGAGAGGGCTTGTCAGGGCTCGAGTAGGGTTGTCAGGATCGATAGGGCTGTCAGGCTCAGTAGGGCTGTCAGGGCTCGAGTAGGGTTGTCAGGGCTCGAGTAGGGTTGTCAGGGCTGAGTAGTTTTGTCAGGGCTCGATGGGCTTTCAGGCTCGAAGTAGGGTTGTCAGGGCTCGAGTAGGTGTCAGGGCTCGAGTAGGGTTGTCAGGGCTCGAGTAGGGTTGTCAGGGCTCGAGTAGGGTTGTCAGGGCTCAAGTAGGGTTGTCAGGGCTCGAGTAGGGTTGTCAGGGCTCGAGTAGGGTTGTCAGGGCTCGAGTAAGGTTGTCTGGGCTCGAGTAGGGTTGTCAGGGCTCGAGTAGGGTTGTCAGGGCTCGAGTAGGGTTGTCAGAGCTCGAGTAGGGTTGTCAGGGCTCGAGTAGGGTTGTCAGGGCTCGAGTAGGTTGTCAGGGCTCGAGTAGGGTTGTCAGGGCTCGAATAGGGTTGTCAGGGTCGAGTAGGGTTGTCAACTTGGATATATTTAAATGAAATGACTGAAAAAAAGCATATATTTTATTGAAAATAATGAACATAGATGTCACATCCAGTTAAAAAAACTGGGTAAAGCATTACTAACCTTTACCCAGCTTTTTTTTTTACTTTAACTCGCTGCTGACCGGTAACTGTTGACTTGCTGACCGACAGCGGTCTGCTGACTACCACTTTGAGAAGCATTGACCTCGACGCTGTAAACAGCATCTTAGGACTCGCGAAATCGTAATGACTCTCTGACCGCGGGTTCTATCCCCGCCCGTGGTTTAGTTTGTTAGCATCATGGGAAGGCAGGTAATATGAATATGTACATTCTTGTCTGGAAACCATGACTGCTTAGTGTGAATTAGCTACACACACACAGCCATGATGTGACAGTCTCTGGCTAAGTGGTTCTTCTTGAGTGGTGACTGCAGCGTCTGGTTGTGTCTACCCCACAGGGAACCTGTTTCAGCTTACCCTACTGCGCCACCACCTGCTGAAGTGTAATGGTCCTTCACCTAGACTCATGGTGGTCCTCTCTTCCATCAAAACTGATCGTTAGTGTTCACTCCTTCCTAG
The DNA here is from genome assembly GCA_009830355.1 of Cherax destructor. Taxonomy (NCBI): domain Eukaryota; kingdom Metazoa; phylum Arthropoda; class Malacostraca; order Decapoda; family Parastacidae; genus Cherax; species Cherax destructor. Next base: position 102,940 of record WNWK01005834.1, read on the forward strand.
CCCCATGGGACCTATCATACTCGTGTATTTCAGTTCATGTAAGAAGCGATGGTTCCGCCACTTACTTGCTTCTTCCACTTCCACACTACTCTTAGGCTAAAAAAATGTACCTGAAATCTTTATCTGAAAAAAATCGCTGTATCACAAACCCATTTCATCCTGAAGTTTTAGTTGGCGTAAATATATCCAGATGTGTTTATCAGCAAGAAGCTTTTTAAGCTCTGTACAGGAGAGAAGATTTAGAATAATTTTTAAAAGAACGCCAGAAATGTCGACATAAATAACTTACAAGTCTTGTAAATTATTTAAGGCTCATTTACTTACCGTCTTATTTGACTATGTGTCAGCATAGTGAAGGGTGAGTGTAATATGTGTCTCAGCCTGCCACTACACCCTCGCCTCTCTTTACAAAATTAAAGATACAGTGTCAAGACTTGCGCATGAACTTTGTACGTGGATAAAAAAAATTGAATTGGTGTTAATGAATGTTAAATTGATGCAAGACACAGTATTAGTAGTTAGTCATTCATTGTATCTTCTAAATTATCTCAATTCGAAATCACAAAGAATAAAACCTCGAATTCAGAAATTTCAGTGATACAATAAAGTTTTGAAATTATTGATAGGCAAGAAGTTAGAAGAGCCTAAGAACACAAAAACTTGAGGCCACTTTTCGCAAGAAGGAAGCTAAAAGAATGTAAATAAAACAATTTGGAGAAAATTCATAAAGGAACGTATTAAGAAAATTGTAAATCTTGAAAACACACTGGCTACGAAGAATCAAGATTTCCTAGGTAAGGAATTGACGGATTAAATGGAACTTAAGGAAAGAAAGAAGACGTCGTTCATGCAAATACAGATACACACACACATACACACACACACACACATACAGACACATGAACGACGTCTTATTTCTTTCCTTAAGTTCCATTTAATCCGTCAATTCCTTACCTAGGAAATCTTGATTCTTCGCAGCCAGTGTGTTTTCAAGATTTACAATTTTCTTAATACGTTCCTTTATGAATTTCCTCCAAATTGTTTTATTTACATTCTTTTAGCTTCCTTCTTGCGAAAAGTGGCCTCTAGTTTTTGTGTTCTTAGGCTCTGCTAACTTCTTGCCTATCAATAATTTCAAAACTTTATTGCATCACTGAAATTTCTGAATTCGAGGTTTTATTCTTTGTGATTTCGTTAATTGAGATAATTGACAAGGTAGACAGTGACAGGATGTTCCAGAGAGGGAACACAGAAACAAGGGGGCACAACTGGAAACTGAAGACTCAGATGAGTCAAAGGGATGTTAGGAAGTATTTCTTCAGCCACAGAGTAGTCAGGAAGTGGAATAGTCTAGAGAAAGATATAGTGGAGGCAGGAACCATACATAGTTTTAAGACAAGGTATGATAAAGCTCATGGAGCATGGAGAGCAGAGACCCAGTAGCAGACAGCGAAGAGGCGGGCCAGGAGCTGAGTCTCGACCCCTGCAACCACAATTAGGTGAGTACACACACAATCAAGCGTGTATATCAGGAAGGGAACTGGAATGGATCAGGGAATACCTCACAGGGAGGCAACAACGAGTCATGGTGCGTGATGAGGTATCACAGTGGGCGCCTGTGACGAGCGGTGTACCACAGGGGTCAGTCCTAGGACCAGTGCTATTCTTGGTATATGTGAATGACATGACGGATGGGATAGACTCAGAAGTGTCTCTGTTCGCAGATGATGTGAAATTAATGAGGAGAATCACATCGGATGAGGACCAAGCAGGACTTCAAAGAGACCTGGACAGGCTTGGCATCTGGTCTAGCAACTGGCTTCTCGAATTTAATCCCACCAAATGCAAAGTCATGAAGATCGGAGAAGGGCAAAGAAGACCGCAGACAGAGTACAGGCTAGGTGGACAAAGGCTACAAACCTCGGAAAAGGAGAAAGACCTTGGGGTGAGTATAACGCCAAGCATGTCTCCGGAAACACACATCAACCAGATAACTGCGGCAGCATATGGGCGACTGGCAAACCTAAGATTAGCGTTCCGTTACCTTAACAAGGAATCGTTCAAGACACTGTACACCGTGTACGTCAGGCCCATACTAGAGTATGCAGCTCCAGTCTGGACCCCACACCTGGTCAAGCACGTCAAGAAATTAGAGAAAGTGCAAAGGTTTGCGACAAGACTAGTTCCACAATAGGAAATAGGACTAACAACACTGGAGGATAGAAAGGTTAGAGGAGATATGATAATGACATACAAAATGCTGCGAGGAATCGACAAGGTAGATAGTGACAGGATGTTCCAGAGAGGGAACACAGAAACAAGGGGCACAACTGGAAGCTGAAGACTCAGATGAGTCAAAGGGATGTTAGGAAACATTTCTTCAGCCATAGAGTAGTTAGGAAGTGGAATAGTCTAGAGAAAGATATAGTGGAGGCGGGAACCATACATAGTTTTAAGATAAAGTATGATAAAGCTCATGGAGCAGGGAGAGCAGAGACCCAGTAGCGGACAGCGAAGAGGCGGGGCCAGGAGCTGAGTCTCGACCCCTGCAACCACAATTAGGTGAGTACAATTAGGTGAGTACACAACAAAACACACACACACACACACACACACACACAACACACACACACACACACACACACAGAGGCACACCCTTAAAACTGATACTGCTTCTATGATGTTTTTTTTCATCTTAGTGTCTTCATCTTGCAAGACTTGCTGAGCGGGGCAACTCAAAACACACAATTCTTTCACTTAGTTGCGGGAGTTGCGTCATTATGAGGGAGGAGAGCGTCATTATGACGTCATAATGTGTCGACAAGCAGGTATGACCACAGGATAACTCTGTGACACCTGGCAGATGCCGCTTCAACTTCCTGATGAAGGTCCTCTGATGGTTGTTAACCTCGAGCGTTTATAAATTATTCTACAGCCATCTGTGGGCTGATGGGCTGATTTTTGCAAGACGCGTCTTAATAACTTCACTGACAGCAATAGCAAAGGTTTTGACAGAGTGGAACTTGGGAATAGTGTTGCGCTGTGAAGTCGTACGCGGCTCTGCACGTCTGTCAACTGACTGGGAAAGAATAATGAAAATAAAAACGCTGAAAGCAGAATTACTAGACAACGCTTGGGTCTTAATACAGCTTTATAAAATTCTAGAACATATTTTTCCATACTTTTGTCTTTTATTTACATAAAGTTCTCGGCTTTACTCCCTCTGTTCAGGGTAAATTATATTGGTAAGGTGAGGCTGCGAACTTGAGTACAACCTTTACTCAATGAGGCTGGTCACAGACCGGGCCGCGGGGGCGTTGACCCCCGGAACTCTCTCCAGGTAATGAGTGCTCGCAAGAGTTCTTCAGTCTTCAGGACAGAGAAGAGACTCCCATCCTTCAGACAAACTTTCTGCTTTTGTCTGTAGAGAATTTTAACTTGTTGACTGTGATTAATGTATGACTCCCGTACTACTGTGAGCCAGTGTACAGTCATGACAGTCATAGTGACCATTGTACACCACTAGAGGTGAGTCATGATCAGGCCACGGGCGTTGACCCAGGAACTCTCTCAGGTAATGAGTGCTGCACAGAGTTACAGTCTTCAGGACGAAAGAGACTATCTTACAGTACAAACTTTCTGCTGGTGTCTGTAGAGAATTTTAGCTTGTTGACTGTGATTAATGTATGACTCCCGTACTACTGTGAGCCAGTGTACAGTCATGGTGATCAGTGTACACCACTTGTGTGACAGTCATGGTGACCAGTGTACACCACTAGTGTGACAGTCATGGTGAGCAATGTACACCACTAGTGTGACAGTCATGGTGACCAGTGTACACCACTAGAGTGACAGTCATGGTGACCAGTGTACACCACTAGTGTGACAGTCATCCTGGCCAGTGTACACCACTAGTGTGACAGTCATCCTGGCCAGTGTACACCACTAGTGTGACAGTCATGGTGACCAGTGTACACCACTAGAGTGACAGTCATGGTGACCAGTGTACACCACTAGTGTGACAGTCATCCTGGCCAGTGTACACCACTAGTGTGAGTCATCCTGGCCAGTGTACACCACTAGTGTGACAGTCATCCTGGCCAGTGTACACCACTAGTGTGACAGTCATGGTGACCAGTGTACACCACTAGTGTGACAGTCATGGTGACCAGTGTACACCACTAGTACAGTCATCCTGGCCAGTGTACACCACTAGTGTGACAGTCATGGTGACCAGTGTACACCACTAGTGTGACAGTCATGGTGACCAGTGTACACCACTAGTGTGACAGTCATGGTGACCAGTGTACACCACTAGAGTGACAGTCATGGTGACCAGTGTACACCACTAGTGTGACAGTCATGGTGACCAGTGTACACCACTAGTGTGACAGTCATGGTGACCAGTGTACACCACTAGTGTGACAGTCATGGTGACATGTACACCACTAGTGTGACAGTCCTGGCCAGTGTACACCACTAGTGTGACAGTCATGGTGACCAGTGTACACCACTAGTGTGACAGTCATGGTGACCATGTACACCACTAGTGTGACAGTCATGGTGACCAGTGTACACCACTAGTGTGACAGTCATGGTGACCAGTGTACACCACTAGTGTGACAGTCATGGTGACCAGTGTACACCACTAGTGTGACAGTCATGGTGACCAGTGTACACCACTAGTGTGACAGTCATGGTGAACAGTGTACACCACTAGTGTGACAGTCATGGTGACCAGTGTACACCACTAGTGTGACAGTCATCCTGGCCAGTGTACACCACTAGTGTGACAGTCATCCTGGACAGTGTACACCACTAGTGTGACAGTCATGGTGAAAAGTGTACACCACTAGTGTGACAGTCATGGTGACCAGTGTACACCACTAGTGTGACAGTCATCCTGGCCAGTGTACACCAGTCATAAAATTAACTTCTACACTATGATAATTTGTAAACTTTGAGCATTTTTTTAATCAATTTATGGATACATTAGGTCAAAAAGATAACCTGACATTTAAGTATATGGAATTTATTAAAAAAAAGTATCAAAATGCACTCTTATTATTAGTAAGGAAAACTACTGTATGACGACCTACTGTATGACGACCTACTGTATGACGACCTACTGTATGACAACCTATTGTATGACGACCTACTATGACGACCTACTGTATGACAACCTACTGTATGACGACCTACTGCATGACGACCTACTGTATGACAACCTATTGTATGACGACCTACTGTATGACGACCTACTGTATGACAACCTACTGTATGACGACCTACTGCATGACGACCTACTGTATGACGACCTACTGTATGACGACCTATTGTATGACGACCTACTGTATGACGACCTATTGTATGACGACTACTGTATGACGACCTACTGTATGACAACCTACTGTATGACGACCTACTGTATGACGACCTACTGTATGACAACCTACAGTATGACGACCTACTGTATGACGACCTACTGCATGACGACCTACTGTATGACGACCTACTGTATGACGACCTATTGTATGACGACCTACTGTATGACGACCTACTGTATGACGACATACTGTATGACGACCTACTGTATGACAACCTACAGTATGACGACCTACTGTATGACGACCTACTGTATGACAACCTACAGTATGACGACCTACTGTATGACGACCTACTGTATGACAACCTACAGTATGACGACCTACTGTATGACGACCTACTGTATGACAACCTACAGTATGACAACCTACAGTATGACGACCTACTGTATGACGACCTACTGTATGACAACCTACAGTATGACGACCTACTGTATGACGACCTACTGTATGACGACCTAATGTATGACGACCTACTGTATGACGACCTACTGTATAACAACCTACTGTATGACGACCTACTGTATGACGACCTACTGTATGACAACCTACAGTATGACGACCTACTGTATGACGACCTACTGTATGACGACCTACTGTATGACGACCTACTGTATGACGACCTAATGTATGACGACCTACTGTATGACGACCTACTGTATGACAACCTACTGTATGACGACCTACTGTATGACGACCTACTGTATGACAACCTACAGTATGACAACCTACAGTATGACGACCTACTGTATGACGACCTACTGTATGACAACCTACAGTATGACGACCTACTGTATGACGACCTACTGTATGACGACCTAATGTATGACGACCTACTGTATGACGACCTACTGTATGACAACCTACTGTATGACGACCTACTGTATGACGACCTACTGTATGACAACCTACAGTATGACGACCTACTGTATGACGACCTACTGTATGACGACCTACTGTATGACGACCTACTGTATGACGACCTAATGTATGACGACCTACTGTATAACGACCTACTGTATAACAACCTACTGTATGACGACCTGTTTGTCATATTATGTCAGTAATGAAAATGTAATTCAGCGCATCAAAAATATTGCTTATATGGCTCTTAAACTCTTTTAACGTTTATATATTAAGCAGGGGTTCTGTATGACCCTTGTGGGTCTAGCGTTCGGTTATGATAATTCAGCAAGGGTAGATTTAACATGTATTCCTTCACCACTTAAGGTTAAAATATTAAGCTAACAGTATAATGATGAGACAACCAGGAGACACTCCAAGCAACGAGTAGTTTCAACCAGAGTTGGCTAGAGTCTGCCAGGCAGACACGTGTGACGTCACTGTGGGCAAGCATGCTCTCACCTGATTGGCGGGTTAAACCGGACAATAAATACAGTAGCGGGGGGACAAGAACGCTACACTCTGAATTGTCAATGTCCTGGTGGAGAGAGCGTGCCAGTGGTTGTGTGACACGTAGAATAAAGTGTAACATCCTGGGCACACGCCACAGTTAATAACCCAGAATAACCCAAGCTGATTATCCCCGGAGGGTTAATAACCCAGGATAACCCCCAGGATAACCCCCAAGATCATTATACCTGGAGGGTTAATAAACCAGGATAACCCTAAGAAACTCAGTGTGCGTTATTTGGGATGGGACTAGCAGGTTCTCCTCCAGAATACCGCTGGCGGGGTAAGGAAACTTACCCATAAGGCTTCTACATCTCCCGGAAATCAAACCCGGATCCTTTTCTTATTAGGTTGAATAACATTTGTTTGACGGGGAAAGTGGATGGTAGGTAAATATTTATCCTAGACTGACATGCAGCTGCCCCTTACCTGTCTTTGTGCATGTTGAAAGTCTCCTGATCCAAGGAATTAGAGCTGTACTCCCTCGCATCAAACCTAAATACCCCAGTTCTCCCATTTCCCAAGCCTTGCGGATTCAGCGCTCTCCCACCAGCGATTATTTGCTGTTCTATTTTAAGGAGGAAGCGGTAGATCCGTAGGAGGTAATGAAATTCTGTGAGGCGATCGGATTCGATCCAAAGAAAGGGAATGTGACCATCACCCCTTACGTTAACACGAATTTAAAATATTGTTGACATACTTGTTAAAACCAGAGTATAGAAAACTAATACATTAGCTTAATATTTTACCTCCTTAAGAGAATATATATATATATATATATATATATATATATATACAGAAAAATATTCACACAGTGTAACTCTGTTAAATAATTTATTTTCTCTTTGACACTTACATTGTCAGCTTTGAGAATCAACACTCCATGAAGTCATTTGATTTGACATTATTATGAGCGGTCATGCAATGCTATATAACACAATATACTGCATGATATTTACTAAAGAATTAAATGGCATAGTGACAGAACTTAATATACATATCGTGATATAGCATTGTATATATAGTGAAGATGACTTATATGTATATATATATATATATATATATATATATATATATATATATATATATATATATATAGGGAGGTACCACCTCTAGAACTTTATTGGGGACCCTCATCCTCAGAGAAGACAATAAACGTACCTCAGGGAAAACTCGAGGTTCTCCCCGGAGCTGTTTGAATATCTTCTTCTCCTACCACTCCCTATATATAATAATGGAATGCTTTATTAATAGACAGAATACATTGATAGAAAACACAAACATGAACATGAATAAAATGGTACAATATGTCAAAGATTATGAATCTCCTCCAGCTCCTCCGAAGCCGGACGCGAGCTGAGTATGCAGCATGCGTTTTCCCTCTGGATGGCCACGCTGAGACGCTGGAACATGAACGTGGCTGCCCTTGGGTCCCTGGTGGTGTCGATGAGTCTGGAACCCAGTTCTTTAAGGAAACGTGTTGCATTTTTTCCCCACGCTCCCAATGTCTCTGATCCCACTGGGACAAATTTATACTGTTGGCTTATGTCCCTGTACTTGCCGATCTTGTACTCGTCTCTGTGGTCAGCAGCTCCTTCCTGTCGCCCGACACTGTGATGGATGTAGGTGTCAGCCAGTGTCGACACGCAGGTATAGTCCCATGCTAAGAGCTTGCCATTCTTCCAAGGATAGATGGTGATCCCGTCGTGGCGGTTTGCTGGGTTGTGGGCGTTGTTGGCTGCTAGTGATCGGGGCTCTCTCTCGGCTGGGCATCCAGCTGTAGCAAGGGTTCTCTTTATGATGTCGTTGACCTCATTGTGTCTTGCATGCCAACCCTTGGTTTTAGAACAGTTAAGACCATGTAGACCATATTGGTCGGCTTGCGCATCGCCGCAAATACACGTATATTCCGTGTGAATAGGGGTAGCAAGGCGCAGAGCCACTGCAATACGAAGGGTCTTAGGGTCGAGTCGTGTTCCCATGGCCAAAATGGGAACTGTTTGGAGGAAGTCCCAAGAGTGATGTGCACTCACAGCTAGGAGACGGGCAGTCTCCACAAACTGGCTCCCTCCCTCCACGCCGGCAGGCGTATATATATATATATATATTTTGTGCGTAACGAGGAACCAACATGTGTGGGAAGGGCCAGTTTAAGCAGACGTCATCGTGAGTATCCACCGGAGATTACAGAGTCGTGACAATCTTCTGCATCAGGCTGTTGCTTCTATATCAGTGAAAGTGCAATGTGCATGTTGGGAGTTGAGTAGTTAGTGGATGCGGTGTTGAGGGGATCCCTCCAGTGGAGGTGTGGGGAGGTATATATATATATATATATATATATATATATATATATATATATATATATATATATATATATATATATATATATATATATATATATATATATATATACCTATGTACAATTTTCTCCTCATATCCTAAGTGCTCTCTGTATCATCATCTAGTGAGCGTAGACGCGATAGGCAGTTTCCTACAATGATTGCTATCAGAGTGAAACAGATAATTGACATATTATTAATAAAAATACGAGGAATGAGTCTCTGTACCAATCAAAAGGATTCCATAAATAGAAAATTATACCTTGCGTCTATTTTGTCCTCTTGCACTATTGTGAAGTCACAGGTGATGAGGGACACGATGACACTTCCAGACAGAGACATAAGATGACAAAAGTCTCGTGTCTTCTGGAGATTACAATATTTAACTTTGTAGTGAGAAAGAAAGCATGTACTGCCGTCAAGCCAGGGATAACATGTATGTTAACTACAATGTGTATCAGGAAAGACTTGTGGACTAGTGAGGATTTCCGCAATAAAATATCTTAACACGGCACATGTCTCCTGTTGATGTTTTACTTGTCCCACCAAGGCAGAGTGAACGGAGCCATATATAACTTATTTGTTAGTGACGCTGTGTAACAGGTTTCTTGATCTCTAGCACATGTAACTAATCACCAGATAAACCAATTGGTTGTTGGCATTTCTATTTGCCTGGTCTCTAGCACGGCTGATTGACTGACCACTTTCACTTGATCTCAGTATTGCTATATGAGGGTTCCTCAGAGCTGGCTGCCACCATCGTGCTCCCTCAACATCAAAGTTCAGTCACCATATGAGAAGTTGAGAATATATTAAGACGTCCACCCTGATTGGCTCACCTCTGGGCCCATCGGCCTTTCTGTAATGTCGTGGAGGCTTTCCATCAAAGTAGGAAGGTCCCTAATCTGTCATTCTTACTCTCACACGGACGGGATCCCTAGGATCTCATTCTTAACTCTTTAATGTGGGAAGCAAAACGAGGCTCCCATCTCACATATATGTCAATGCTTTGGTACATATTAACATTGATTTGGGAAATTGGGCAATATATATATATTTTTTTTTCAACAAGTCGGCCGTCTCCCACCGAGGCAGGGTGACCCAAAAAGAAAGAAAATCCCAAAAAAAAATACTTTCATCATATTCAACACTTTCACCACACTCATACATAATCACTGTCTTTGCAGAGGAGCTCAGATACGACAGCTGAGAATAGTCCCTCCCAGCTGTCACTATCCCAGACCCCTCCTTTAAAGTGCAGACACTGTATGTACTTCCCATTTCCAGGACTCAAGTCCAACTAAATCAATTAACTGGTTTCCCTGAATCCCTTCACAAAATGTTACCCTGCTCACATCCAACAGCTCGTCAGGTCCCAAAACCATTCGTCTACATTCACTCCTATCTAACACGCTCACACATGCTTGCTGGAAGTCCAAGCCCCTGCCCACAAAACCTCCTTTACCCCTTCCCTCCAACCTTTTGAGGTCGACCCCTACCCCGCCGTCCTTCCCTACAGATTTATACGCTCTCCAAGTCATTATACTTTGATCATTCTCTCTAAATGACCAAACCACCTCAACAACCCTCTCAGCCCTCTGACAAATACTTTTAGTAACTCCACACCTTCTCTAATTTCCACATTCCAATTTTCTGCATAATATTTACACCACACATTGCCCTTAGACAGGACATCTCCACTGCCTCCAGCGCCTCCTCGCTGCAGCATTTGCAACCCATGCTTCACACCCATATAAGAGTGTTGGTACCACTATACTTTCGTACATTCCCTTCTTTGCCTCCATGGATAAAGTTTTTGTCTCCACAGATACCTCAACGCACCACTCACCTTTTTTCCTTCATCAAGTTTTATGGTTAACCTCATCCTTCATAAACCCATCCACTGACACGTCAACTCCCAAATATCTGAAAAAATTTACTTCTTCCATAATCCCTCTCTCCAATGTGATCCAATTTTTCTTTATTTAAATCATTTGTACCCTCTCACTTACTCTTATCATGTTCCTTTAACTTTCTACCTTACACACCCTCCCAAACT
>WNWK01005835.1:0-60000 GCA_009830355.1 Cherax destructor
TCTATAAATATATTAAACAACCATGGTGACATTACACAACCCTGTCTAAGACCTACTTTTACCGGGAAGTAATCTCCTCTCTCCTACACACCCTAACCTGAGCCTCACTATCCTCATAAAAACTCTTTACAGCCTTCAGTAACTTACTACCTATTCCATACACTTGCAACATTTGCCACATTGCTCCTCTATCCACTCTATCATATGCCTTTTCTAAATCCATAAATGCAATAAAAACTTTCACCTTATCTAAATACTGTTCACATATAGCTTCACTGTAAACACTTGATCTACACATCCCTACCCACTCTAAATGCCTCCTTGCTCATCTGCAATCCTACTCTCTGTCTTACCTCTAATTCTTTCAATAATAACCCTGCCATACACTTTACCTGGTATACTCAGTAAACTTATTCCCCTATAATTTTTACACTCTCTTTTATCCCCTTCCCTTTATATAAAGGAACTATACATGCTCTCTGCCAATCCTAGGTACCTTCCCTCTTTCATACATTTATTAAACAAAATACCAACCACTCCAGCACTATATCCCCCCTGCTTTTAACATTTCTGTCATGATTCCGTCAATTCAGCTGCTTTACCCCTTTCATTCTACGTAATGCCTCACGCACTCCCCACACTCACATCCTTCTCTTCTTCACTCCTAAACGATGTTGTACCTCCCTGGCCAGTACATGAAATTACCGCTCCCTTTTTTCATCGACATTTAAAATTTCCCTCAAATATTCGCCATCTACCCAATACCTCCAGCTCCCCATCTACTAACTCCCCTACTCTGTTTTTAACTGACAGATCCATTCGTTCCATTGGAGTGAGGAGGTGAATGTGTTCAGATATTTGGGAGTGGATGTGTCAGCAGATGGGTATATGAAAGATGAGGTGAATCATCAAATTAATGAGGGGAAAAAGGTGAGTGGTGCACTGAGGAGCTTGTGGAGACAGAACTTTATCCATGAAAACAGAGAGGGGAATGTATGAGAGTATAGTTATACCAACACTCTTGTATGGGTGTGAGACATGGGTTGTAAATGTTGCAACAAGGAGAAGGCTGGAGGCAGTGGAGATGTCGTGTCTGAGGGCAATGTGTGGTGTGAATATAATGCAGAGAATCCGTAGTTTGGAGATTAGGAGGAGGTGCGGGATTACCAAAACTATTATCCAGAGAGCTGAGGAGGGGTTGTTGAGATAGTTTGGACATATAGAGAGGATGGAGCAAAATAGAATGACTTTGAGAGTGTATAAATCTGTAGTGGAGGGAAGGCGGGGTAGGGGTCGGCCTAGAAAAGGTTGGAGTGAGGGGGTAAAGGAGGTTTTGTGTGTGAGGGGCTTGGACTTCCAGCAAGCGTGCGTGAGCGTGTTAGATAGGAGCGAATGGAGACAAATGGTTTTTAGGACTTGACGTGCTGTTGGAGTGTAGGCAAGATTTATGAAGGGTTTCAGGGAAACCGGCAGGCCGGACTTGATTCCTGGAGATGGGAAGTAGTACAGTGCCGGCACTCTGAAGGAGGGGTGTTAATGTTGCAGTTTTGTAGCTGTAGTGTAAGCATGCCTCTGGCAAGACAGTGATGGAGTGAATGATGATGAAAGTTTTTCTTTGTCGGGCCACCCTGCCTTGGTGGGAAACGACCAATGTGTTAATAAAAAAAAAAATAACTATTTCTTGTTTATAAATACAGTGGACCCCCGGTTTTCGTGATTTTTTCGTTCCAAAATGCTGTTCAAGTGCCATTACCAAACGAATTTATTCCCATAAGGAATAATGTAAAGTAGACTAGTCCTTTTAGACCCCCAAAATTACACTTATAAAAGCATTTAAAAAAATACACTTACATAAAACGGCAAGTTTCGAGCAGGACGAACACCGGGGGTCCACTGTACATTGTTTCAGTGTTTTCCTTATGAAACTAGTGATCTAGTGCAGTTAGCCTCACAAACACTCCATTTTCTCTTACAATAAGACCTCATGGGAAGATATGGTCAGAGCGATAATTATTTTTACCTCAGGAGTGGCCGCCACCACTCGTCACATAATGATATATAATATTCATTCTAGAGTATATACATGTATCACTTTTCTATGTTATTTATATTGTTTATTTTGTCATAATAGATCAATTGTGATAGATAAACAAGCCATAGAGTTGATATTAGTGTTATATTGAAGTATTTTCTCCTGCCTCTCGAGAGCCAGGAATTCCGGTGGAACTGATTAATGGCATTTCAGTTAATTTCAATGAGGAAAATTGATTTGATATACGAGCAAATTGAGTTATGAGCTAGGTCACAGAACGGATTAAACTCGTAAGTCAAGGTACAGTGGACCCCCGCCTAACGAGCAAAATTCATTCCAGAAGCCTGCTCAAGTGCCATTACCGAATGAATTTACTTCCTTAAGAAATAATGTCACGTAGGTTAGTCTATTTCAGACCCCCAAAAATACACTTCCACAAGCACTTACAATATTATACTTACATAATTGTACGATTTCCGGGGTGCTCGTTAGGTGGAGGTCCACTGTACCACTGTATTGGATCAAAGCAAATTTTCACAGAGTCATAGTAGCTCTCTGGTTTCTGTTGAGTTGGCATCCTTTGAGGCACTATTTCTAGTACTATGCTATTCTTTACCATCTTCCATTTCACATTTGAGGGTTGAAATCCTCAACGAGGATATTAGTGTAGGATTTTCAAGCAGCTGTCTATCTTATCTGTTCAGTGAATTCCTCAGCTGTTGCTGATGGTGGTTTATATACAAAGATAATTGCTAGATTCTTGTTCTCTACTTTTAATATCTAGTACTTCTGTTGTATGAGTTGATAAGTTCAGTAGTTCTGTGCAGCAAAATGTATTTTCATGTAGAATCCTGGTCCTCCCTGTGACTTTGCTTTCTCTTTCAGACCTGTAAACATTGTAATTTTTCACCTAGATCTCAATGTCCAAAAAAAAAACCTTGTATATGTTTATGAATTCTCCAAACATACCATCTGCTTCTGTGAGGAGCCCATTTGTATAGTTTGAATAGTTATTATTTCTTCTCAAACCCTGAATGCTGGCAAAAAGAAACGAAGAGTTACCATTTGGAATGCTTGGATTTAGGGATTTAGTGAAGGTTTTGTTAGGTTAGGTTAGCATCACCTGCATACCTGGAGTATACCTGGAGAGGGTTTCAGGGGTCAATGCCCCTGCGGCCCGGTCTGTGACCAGACCTCATGGTTAATCAGGGCCTGATAAACCAGGCTGTTACTGTTGGCCGCACACAACCCGACTTGCGAATCACAGCCTGGCTGGTCAGGTACTGACTTTAGGTACCTGTCCAGTGCCCTTTTGAAGACAGCCAGGGGTCTATTTGTAATCCCCCTTATGTATGCTCGGAGGCAGTTGAACAGTCTTGGGCCCCTCACACTTATTGTGTTGTCTCTTATTGTGCTAGTGGCACCCCTGCTTTTCATTGGGGGATGTTGCATCATCTGAGTCTTTTGCTTTCATAGGGAGTGATTTTTGTATGGAAGTTTGGTACTAATCCCTTTAGGATTTTCCAAGTGTATATAATCATGTATCTCTCCCACCTGCATTCTAGGGAGTACAGGTTGAGGAACTTCAAGCATTCCCAGTAATTGAGGTGTTTTATCGCAGTTATGTGTGCCGTGAAGGTTCTCTGCACATTTTCTAGGTCGGCAATTTCACCTGCCTTGAAAGGTGCTGTTAGTGTGCAGCAATATTCCAGCCTAGATAGAACAAGTGACCTGAAGAGTGTCATCATGGGTTTGGCATCCCTAGTTTTGAAGTTTCTCATTATCCATCCTATCATTTTTCTAGCAGATGCTATTGATACAATGTTGTGGTCTTTGAAGGTGAGATCCTCTGACATTATCATTCCCAGGTCTTTGCCATTAGTTTTTCGTTCTATTGTGTGGTTCAAATTTGTTTTATACTCCAATATAGTTTTAATTTCCTCACGTTTTCCATATCGGAGTACGTAATTTAAATTTCTCATCATTGAACTTCATATTGTTTTCTGTGGCCCATTTAAAGATTTGGGTGATGTCCGCCTGGAGTCTTGCAGTGTCTTCAATGGAGGACACTGTCATGCAAATTCGGGTGTCATCTGCAAAGGAAGACATGGTACTCTTGCTTACATCCCTGTCTATGTCAGATATGAGGATGAGGAACAAGATGGGAGCGAGTACTGTGCCTTGTGGAACAGAGCTTTTCACCTTTGCCACCTCAGACTTTACTCTGTTTACTACTACTCTTTGTGTTCTATTTGTTAGGAAATTATAAATCCATCTACCAACTTTTCCTGTTATTCCTTTATCACACATTTTGTGCTCTATTACACCATGGTCACATTTGTCAAAGGCTTTTGCAAAGTCTTTGTATACTACATCTGTGTTTTGTTTGTCTTCTAGAGCATCCAGGACCTTGTCATAGTGGTCCAGTAGTTGGGACAGGCAGGAGCGACCTGCTCTAAACCCATGTTGCCCTGGGTTGTGTAACTGATGGGTATCTAGATGGATGGCGATCTTGCTTCTTAGAACCTTTTCAAAGTTTTTTATGATATGTTAGCATGAACAATCTTGCATCCACTTTCTTGCAGCTTTTATCCAAGCATATTTTTTTTAACCATGTCTGCAGTTTTCCACTAAGGCAGGGTGACCCAAAAAGAAAGAAAAAAACTTTCATTCAACACTTTCATCATCACTCATACATAATCACTGTATTTGCAGAGGCGCTCAGATATGACAGCTTAGACGTCCCTCCAAACTGCCAATATCCCAAACCCCTCCTTTAAGGTGCAGGCATTGTACTTCCCATTTCCAGGACTCAAGTCTGGCTAGCCAGTTTCCCTGAATCCCTTCACAAAACATTACCCTACTCACACTCCAACAGCTCGTCAGGGCCCAAAAACGATTCATCTCCATTCACTCCTATCTAACACGCTCATACACGCTTACTGGAAGTCCAAGCCCCTTGCCCACAAAACCTCTTTTACCTCCTCCCTCCAACCTTTCAGGGGACGACCCCTGCCCCGCCTTCCTTTCCTTACAGATTTATATGCTCTCTTCATGGATGGATCGGCTCCATATGCATCAAAAACTTCATCCCATTTCCCAATCACTGTGACCCTTAAGACCCTCAAAGGACCTTTATGCAGGTGAAGGGTCTCTTGATCTAAGTGAACGTCTCTTCACTTTCCTTGAATCAAATATGTATTCCTCCTATTCATCATACACTGTATGACCTTTACATGTTTAGCAAAATCCTTTTGATGTCCTTTAGTGAGGTGACCAAGAAAAAAATTAAATATAAAATTTCATTAGAATTCACAAATGTGAGACACTTCTAATGCATTTTAACCAAAAATATCTTAATTTTATTTTAAAAATGCCTTGGTTCAATGGCTAGGAGCTATCCTTCCCCTCCTTGGATCAATCCTCATTATCTACAATTCTCAAAGTGATGTAGGACCCTTGTTCACTTATCTCTTCCCCACAATTATGTCTGTTTTAGGAAACTTTGGTAATTTTAAAATACTGTTCATAGTCATAGTTTATTTTCATTAACTCTCACATAATTCAGGGACTTACACAGTATAAGGCTTCTGTTATCTAGGTAACAGTGTAGAGGAAACTTGAAATGCTAAAACATTTCTCAGGCTAACATAGTATGACTCCTGCCAAGGAAGACACCTAGAGATGCAAGATCCTAGAATCATGAGCACATCCTGTAATCTTAACCAGAATAAAGCCTTCTATAACATAGCTGAGTCTCTTTCTAGAAAGCTTTTAGATTGGTTTACCATAGCAATAGTTCATAGGCATACATAGTATGAAGAAGCACTGCAGTAAACCCAGCGCCTCACTTCTTAAATCATACATTTATCCAACATGTTTTTTCAAGCTCCCCAAAGTTTAGCTTGAACACATCTAACCTGGCTTCATCACTATATTCCCCAGGAATATAGTGATGAATACGCTTGTTCTTCCTCTCCTGGTTTGTCACTTGATAAATCCCACTGTGTGGGTGAAACATCAATAAAGAATTGCATTTTACTTAAGCCTCTTTCCATGTTAGTATTCATACCATTTATCTAAGGGTAATTAATATCTTCAATAAAATACACCTTCATAAGGGTTCGTTATTGTTAATGAAGGGCTCTTTATTGAAAAAATTAAAAGCTACCCTCCTATTCCTTGGATCAAACTGTATTATCTTCTCCACAAACCTTATGTTGCTGCTGCTTTTTGAGAACTTCCCTGTGAATGTAAACCGCTGGAAATTAAAATGATAGATTATTCGTCATCTTAAGGGGATTTGCACCAACTTTGATTATATTTTCCCTTTAGCACTGCTCACTCTTACTGACTCTGTCTCTTGCATACTCCTTACCCTCGCTGGTCTCTGATCTTCCCATATTACATCTTCAGCGCATCCTGCCAAGCAGCACTGTATAACTCTTGTGGGTTTAGTGATTAATTTTGATTGTAATGAGGGGAGAGTGCTAAACCTGTAAGGGCCAGTAAGGAATGGGAGGTTTTCAGTTTCCATCCAAGGAAGGGATGGATCAGGAGTCCCTCACCAGGATGAGGGAACCTCCCTTGAGGGGTATGTTCCATTTAAGGAAGACGAGGGGCTCTTGGTTCAAGGAAATAGTTAACATCTCCTTCCTTGGATATAATCTGCTTGCCTCCCATTCCCTAGGCAGTTTATGACCCCTACGGGTTTATCACTCCTAGGAAAGTAATGTGCTCATGTAGCTTCCAACGGGCCATCTCTCTCTCAGTAGTGCTGAATGAACCTTCATTACTTTTGAGTTTTCTATCATGATAATACCTCACACACACACACACACACACACAATAAAACTTTACAATAAGAGTGGTGATTTATCAAGAGAACTTCTTGAGGTCAGGAGAACGCAAGTTGAGCTTGCCAATGTTGAGCTTCTGGTGGGAGAGCTGACGTGTGCTGGCTATCACCTTCCTCCTGGTAAAACTCTTCACCAGGAACCACACCACACACTCGCTCACACACCACAATATCGCATCCTGAAATACACTCATCTTTAGTTTATCTCAAGTGAAGTGCTAAACCTATGTGGGTCTTTCAACTCTTAAGTGTTAGAGGATTAATTTTTGTAAAGTAACTATAACATGACACTTCCTACTATAAACCTGAATAAATACTATATAATAATATACTAATTCCTTGATGTTGGTGAGGAGCTCTTGATCTTATGAACTGGACCAGTGCTCCAGTTCCTTGAATAAAGCCTGAGTGCCTTCCATTCCTGAGGCACTGTATGACCCCTATGGGTTTAGTGCTTGCCCCCATGAATGTAATAGAAAATTTGCAATTAGTGTTATATTAAACTTGTGAAGTTTTACACTTAATTTTGATTGTAATAATAAACTTATGTAAAATCTGCGAGAATAAAAGGTTTGTTTATTTGTGATGGAAGGAGCTGAAGCTCCTCTCCCTCTCCTTGGATCAAATTAATTTTTCCCGTTCCACAGATGCTGTGGGCTTAACACTTCCTCATAAACTAATTAACTTGAACTGACTTTTTCTCCCTCTAATTATAATAATAATCTTTCCTTCCCTTCCCCATGATCTCCCTCCTCCTACCCTCCCTCCATGTTTATCACTCCGTCCCTGCCTACTCACCTGGACGAGTATTTCTGTGGCTCTGGGCTCTAGTTCAGTGCGTCCCAGTATAGTATAAGGCAGCAGATACATCACCTCTCCTGTGTACCCAGCTGCTACTGCCATGCCATCTCCAGCTCTTCTGAAACACATTACATGAAGCTCTTAGTGGCTTCTGATGCTTTGAAGTGACTCTTAGACTAACATAGTGTTAAAATTACCAACATGAGTTCAGGTGTATTCTAAATTTTTCTAAATTTCCTTCGAGGAAAGTTCCTTAAACTTGGCTCCTCAAGGGAGGTTCCTTGATGCTGGTGAGGGGCTCTTGATCTAGGGAATTGGTTTTGTGCTCCAGTTCCCTGAATTGGGCCTGAATGCCTTCCATCCCCCCCCCCCACAGGCGTTGTATAATCCCTACGGGTTTAGCGCTACCCCATAATAATTCTTAATCTTGGTGAAAGACTCCAGAGAATGGAACTACCCTTCCCTGGGCGCTCGGTTTTAATTATAATAAGAATACCCTTCCCTGGATTACCTCCCTGTTCCCATTCATCAAGCGCTAAATATGGATTTATTGGCCTCTCAGAATAAAAATATAATAAAATAATAGTAGGTTGGTAGACAGCAACCACCCACGGAGGTACTACCGTCCTGCCAAGTGAGTGTAAAACGAAAGCCTGTATTTGTTTTACATGATGGTAGGATTGCTGGTGTCTTTTTTCTGTCATAAACATGCAAGATTTCAGGTACGTCTTGCTGCTTCTACTTACACTTAGGTCACACTACGCAAACATGTACACGTTTATGTATACACACTCATCTGAGTTTTCTTTGATTTTATCTTAACAGTTCTTGTTCTTATTGCTTTTCCTTTCATATCCATGGGGAAGTGGAATAAGAATCTTTCCTCCGTAAGCCATGCGTGTTGTAAAAGTCAACTAAAATGCCGGGAACAATGGGCTAGTAACCCCTTTTCCTGTATAGATTTACTAAAAATAAAAAGAAGAAAACCGTCAAAGTTGGATGTTTGAATGTGCGTGGATGTTGTGCGAATGATAAGAAAGAGATGATTGTAGATGTTATGAATGAAAAGAAGCTGGATGTCCTGGCTTTAAGTGAGACAAAGCTGAAGGGGGTAGGAGAGTTTCAGTGGGGAGAAATAAATGGGATTAGGTCAGGGGTTTCAAATAGAGTTAGAGCTAAAGAAAAAGTGGCAATAATGTTGAATAATCAGTTATGGCAGGTAAAGAGGGAATATAAATGTATAAATTCAAGGATTATGTGGAGTACAATAAAGGTTGGATGTGAAAAGTGGATTATAGTAAGTGTTTATGCACCTGGAGAAGAGAGAAGTGTAGAGGAGAGAGAGAGATTTTGGGAAATGTTGAGTGTGTGGGGAGTTTTGAACCAAGTGAGAGAGTAATTGTGGTTGGGGATCTTAATGCTAAAGTGTTTAAAAATGTTGTGGAGGGAGTAGTAGGTAAATTTGGGGTGCCAGGGGTAAATGTAAATGGGGAACCATTAATTGAGCTATGTGTAGAAAGAGGTTTGGTAATAAGTAATACATATTTTATGAAAAAGAGGATAAATAAGTATACAAGGTATGATATAGCACGTTTGTTAGATTATGTATTGGTGGATAAAAGGTTGATGGGTAGACTTCAGGATGTAGATGTTTATAGAGGGGCAATGGATGTAACGGATCATTATTTAGTTGTAGCTATAGTTAGAGTAAAAGGTAGATGGGACAAAAAGAAAATGGCAACAGCAAGTAAGAGAGAGGTAAAAGTGTATAAACTAAGGGAGGAGGATGTTAGGGTGAGATATAAACAACTATTGGCAGAAAAGTGGGCTAGTGCAAGTATGAGTAGTGGGGGGGGGGAGGGGGTTTGAAGAGAGTTGGGGTAGTTTTAAAAATGCAGTATTAGAATGTGGGGCAGAAGTTTGTGGCTATATGAGGGTGGGTGCAGGAGGAAAGTGGAGTGAGTGGTGGAATGAAGAAGTAAAGGGTGTGATAAAAGAGAAAAATGTAGCTTATGAGAGGGTTTTACAAAACAGATGTTTTAATAGAAGAGCAGAGTATATGGAGAGTAAAAGAAAGGTGAAGAGAGTGGTTAGAGAGTGCAAAAGAAGAGCAGATGAAAGAATGGGAGAGGCTCTGTCAAGAAATTTTGCTGAAAACAAGAAAACATTTTGGAGTGAGATAAACAAGGTAAGAAAACCTAGGGAACGAATGGATTTGTCAGTTAAAAACAGAGTAGGGGAGTTAGTAGATGGGGAGCTGGAGGTATTGGGTAGATGGCGGAAATATTTTGAGGAACTTTTAAATGTCGATGAAAAAAGGGAGGCAGTAATTTCATGCACTGGCCAGGGAGGTAAAACATCGTTTAGGAGTGAAGAAGAGCAGGATGTGAGTGTGGGGGAGGTGCGTGAGGCATTACGTAGAATGAAAGGGGGTAAAGCAGCTGGAATTGACGGGATGACAGAAATGTTAAAAGCGGGGGATATAGTGCTGGAGGGGTTGGTATTTTTGTTTAATAAATGTATTAAAGAGGGAAGGTACCTAGGGATTGGCAGAGAGCATGTATAGTTCCTTTATATAAAGGGAAGGGGGATAAAAGAGTGTAAAAATTATAGGGGAATAAGTTTACTGAGTATACCAGGTAAAGTGTATGGCAGGGTTATTATTGAAAGAATTAGAGGTAAGACAGAGAGTAGGATTGCAGATGAGCAAGGAGGCTTTAGAGTGGGTAGGGGATGTGTAGATCAAGTGTTTACATTGAAGCATATAAGTGAACAGTATTTAGATAAAGGTAGGGAAGTTTTCATTGCATTTATGGATTTAGAAAAGGCATATGATAGAGTGGATAGAGGAGCAATGTGGCAAATGTTGCAAGTGTATGGAATAGGTAGTAAGTTACTGAAGGCTGTAAAGAGTTTTTATGAGGATAGTGAGGCTCAGGTTAGGGTGTGTAGGAGAGAGGGAGATTACTTCCCGGTAAAAGTAGGTCTTAGACAGGGCTGTGTAATGTCACCATGGTTGTTGAATATATTTATAGATGGGGTTGTAAAAGAAGTAAATGCTAGGATGTTGGGGAGAGGAGTGGGATTAAATTATGGGGAATTTAATGCAAAATGGGAGTTGACACTGTTACTTTTTGCTGATCATACTGTGCTTATGGGAGATTCTAAAGAAAAGTTGCAAAGATTAGTGGACGAGTTTGGGAGGGTGTGTAAAGGTAGAAAATTGAAAGTGAACATAGATAAGAGTAAGGTGATGAGGGTATCAAACGATTTAAATAAAGAAAAATTGGATATCACATTGGAGAGAGGGATTATGGAAGAAGTGAATGTTTTTAGATATTTGGAAGTTGACTTGTCAGCGGATGGGTTTATGAAAGATGAGGTTAACCATAGAATTGATGAAGGGAAAAAAGGTGAGTGGTGCGTTGAGGTATCTGTGGAGACAAAAAACGTTATCTATGGAGGCAAAGAAGGTAATGTACGAAAGTATAGTGGTACCAACACTCTTATATGGGTATGAAGCATGGGTTGCAAATGCTGCAGCGAGGAGGCGGCTGGATGCAGTGGAGATGTCCTGTCTAAGGGCAATGTGTGGTGTAAATATTATGCAGAAAATTCGGAGTGTGGAAATTAGGAGGTGTGGAGTTACTAAAAGTATTAGTCAGAGGGCTGAAGAGGGGTTGTTGAGGTGGTTTGGTCATTTAGAGAGAATGGATCAAAGTAGAATGACTTGGAGAGAGTATAAATCTGTAGGGGAAGGAAGGCGGGGTAGGGGTCGTCCTCGAAAAGGTTGGAGGGAGGGGGTAAAGAAGGTTTTGTGGGCGAGGGGCTTGGACTTCCAGCAAGCATGTGTGAGCGTGTTAGATAGAAGTGAATGGAGACAAATGGTTTTTGGGACCTGACGAGCTGTTGGAGTGTGAGCAGGTTAACATTTTGTGAAGGGATTCAGGGAAACCAGTTAATGGATTTAGTTGGACTTGAGTCCTGGAAATGGGAAGTACAATGCCTGCACTTTAAAGGAGGGGTCTGGGATAGTGACAGAGACTTATTCTCAACTGTCGTATCTGAGCGCCTCTGCAAAGACAGTGATTATGTATGAGTGAGGTGAAAGTGTTGAATGATGATGAAAGTATTTTCTTTTTGGGGATTTTCTTTCTTTTTGGGTCACCCTGCCTCGGTGGGAGACGGCCGACTTGTTGAAAAAAATATATAACCTAAAAAGAAAATTTAAGAAGATGGATCGTGTAGATGTGGTTGATGTAGCGCAGGTGAGAAGGTAGAATACACGATTAATGTTAGGAATAAAAAGGTGGATGTTTTAGCTTTAAGCCAGTATGACCCTTGTGGGTTAGTGCTTGTTTTTTCATTATAATTATAATTTTATAATAATTATAATAAAGGACCCCAATGGAAATTAATCACTCTGTCTGACTTGTTTAGGTTATCCTAGGTTCTCTACACATATGCTGCTATGTATGATAATCAATGTAACTGTATTTGTGTATACCTGAATAAACTTACTTACTAAGCAAAACATAGCTAAGAGAGAGTAGGAGAGGAGGAAATGGAGTTAAATCAGGTGTATCAGAAAATTAGAGCTAAACGATGGGTTAGCAATAATATTAAATGGTCAGTTATTGAAGGTATAAAATACCGACCCCACTTTTTTAGGCTCTTAAAAATATCTGGAAGAATAAATTACATTCTAAAAATGCTTTTTAATGGCTTTAACTTGTGTGGTATTAGCAGTGTTTGTCTTGTACGATGCTAATGAGGGTGCTTTCTGATCTAATTACCCTTGTAGGATGCTAATGAGGGTGATTATTCTCATTACCCTTGTAGGATGCTAATGAGGGTGATTATTCTCATTACCCTTGTAGGATGCTAATGAGGGTGATTCTCATTACCCTTGTAGGATGCTAATGAGGGTGATTCTCATTACCCTTGTAGGACGCAAATGAGGGTGATTTTCCTCATTATCTTTGTAGGGCGTTAATGAGGGTGATTATTCTCATTACCCTTGTAGGGCGTTAATGAGGGTGATTCTCATTACCTTTGTAGGACGGTAATGAGAGTAAACATTGTCTCAGCATGCTTGTAGACTGCTACTGAGAGAGTTATAAAGCAACAGTTGTATGAATACTGACAAACAAGGTTGCTTAAACCTCAAAGATAGCATAAACCTCTCAGAATGGCAAAGATGGTGCGAGGAAACCTCAAAATGGGGGCGTGAAACCCACCACAAGTTTTTAAAAGCCCAAAAGAGTTTGTGGAAACCTCAAAAGAGTTTGTGAAATCTTGATGGTGAGGGCGAGAAGCCTTCAGAAGTGGCGGAGAAGCCTTAATAGCCAACTGCTGAAGCCTCCGCCACTGAGGAACATTTCAATTCGTTTTCTCTGAGCTTAATGGAAATCAACCATGTTTTCCTGGCAACAAATTATCAAGAAATAATTGAATACAAGTGACGCACGATTTTTTGTTCGTTTCCAATTTGTCTATCAGGCGGTCACTCAGCTAGTCTGTGTCTATTAGACCGTCACTCAGCTAGTCTGTGTCTATTAGACCGTCACTCAGCTACCCTTGTGGGCCCTTGCTACGGTTCGGTCCACTGCTTAGCCGTACCGGTGTTCTCATCAGGCGGTCACTCAGCTAGTCTGTGTCTATTAGACCGTCACTCAGCTACCCTGTGTCTTTCAGGTGGTCACTTAGCTAGCCGGTGTCTATCAGGCGGTCACTCAGCTAGTCTGTGTCTATTAGACCGTCACTCAGCTAGTCTGTGTCTGTCAGGCGGTCACTCAGCTAGCCTGTGTCTATTAGACAGTCACTCAGCTAGCCTGTGTCTATTAGACCGTCACTCAGCTAGCCTGTGTCTATTAGACCGTCACTTAGCTAGCCTGTGTCTATTAGACTGTCACTCAGCTAATATTAGGATTATTGAGGCAACTTTAGATATTAATAATGTAGCTCTAGCACCCTAACATAGGTAGTTTTAGGGCCCAATAGACGAACATTGGGTTATGTAGGCCAAAGAGAAATGGCAATCCCATGCTGAGGTCAAGCAGTGTGGGACTCACGACGCGTGACCTGGGTCCTTCTCAGACCAGACCTCCACGAGTGAACAAGTGCTGCGACCAGGGCAGCATTCCCCACGTGACTCCCAACATCTGTCCTTAGGACTTGGAGGAGACATCCCGAAGTACTGTGGATATCTTTCTCCATCCAGACCCATTACAGTAAGACTATAACTTCCTTTCTCTCAGTATCTGGCCAGTTTTCTGGGGGAAACGTTAGTGAGTTATCTGTGGGTCTCAAGCAGACGGACGCTATTATATTGGTATGTACTAGCGTCATCTCTTAAGTTCAAGTCTGGAAGCTAGTGTCCCATACTGCTTAGATATTGCTTAGAGGATAACTCCCTTTGAGTTTGGGATTTTTGAGTTTAGGGCAAGACACTAATACCACTTGAATTCTTGCAGATTAAGGTCCTTCCCTACACATGGTGTTTGGAGGGGGTTATAGCTTAGGGAGATTGGAAGACTAGGAGACATTTCTACTCCATCAAGTAAGATAAACCCTTTGTTAGTCGTGCATGTAGGTGGGGAATTCTTTCTACTGCAGTCAGCTAGAAATTCTGTCCATAAGCCACTTGTAAGTCTGAGAGAAGCTTCTCAGAGTGTCAGTGTCAACAGTGCTTGCCAGAGGGCACCTTTCAAGGAGGCAGTCCAAAGACAAATTTCTATTTGGTCCTTCTAACCGAGATGTGGAATAGCTAATTTAGCAGACAGATTAGTCTTAATTAGCTAGACCACAGTTAATGTACCAGGCATTATCGAAGTTAGGTTAAGTTAGCACACTTAGGCCCAAAGACTTACACAGGCTAGGTTAAGCTAACTACTCAGAAGTTTATTATTTACAGTGATTACAAGTAAGCCAGGGTAGGAAACTTGTATATTCAATTACTTACAGTGAATTGCAAGGTAGCCACAGATAGGTTAGGCCTCTGCAATATTTATAACAGTTATAACAGCTAGGTCAGATTTAACCTAGTTAACACTTACCTTGAATTGCAAAGCTAGAATTAGGCTATAGTTGCACACTAATATCAACAGTTATATAAAGTTAGGCTAGGATTTACCTTCTCCAACTAACTACACAATTAAACAAGCTGAACACAACATTATTTATTTACTGTTTTATAAGTTGAATTACTGAATTTATTTTGTGTCAACCAAGTGAATTTAATTTGCAAAGACTACATATTTTACTGTATGAATTTTATTGTATTTGACTCATTTAATTTGTGATTTACACCAGAGGCTAGCTTAAGTCCTGTAACTATTTACTGAGGTGTACAGGGAATTGCTAGGTTAAGCTTTCATAACAACAATATACATGTTAGTTGGGTTTGAGGGCTAACAGTGTACATTTAATTGAGTCAAGTCAATATATGTAAAGAAGTCATTAGCTTGTTGGGAGGGATTTTTGATGGGACTCACTTAGTCCCTCTACACCACATACGTATGAGTGCTGGAGGAGCTGCCAGTTAATCCAGCTACAAAGTTAGTGACACCCTAACAAGGACCACAACAATGACGGATGAGAATCACGAGATAACAGACAAAACCAAGATGTAGATTGTCAAGATCTAGAAAAGTGCTTAGAGCTTTTAGAGGGAAAGCTAGGAGCCTTTGAGACAGCCTATCTACGTTATGAGGCAGAAGGCTATGCATTAGATGAGTCTATGGATATCGTTGGCTAGCACTATAGTGCACGAATTACACTTAATATACCGGACGAGCTGGTTTACAATACAACAAATTATTGAGGGGTTGGGAGAGCTCATTTCTCGTTTGAGTGTAGGGGAAAGATTGCCCGACAATGTGAAATCGTTCAACCGTTCCGGACACTCGAGGGATAGAGCTATAGCACCCCCCAGTAGAGTTGGCACCTACTTTGCACAAGACAAGCCCCCAACCAATGGGGCCAAGGGGGGAGCCACTAAGACAACCAGCACGAGGCCGTGCATGTTCTGTGAAGGGGAACATACTAGTTTAGGGTGTTCGAGCTTCACCACCTATGACCAAAGACGCCAGCGACAAAGGGAGTTGAAACTCTGTTTCAAGTGTTGTGGTCAACACTTGAAACAGAGTGACACCCAACTCAGTGAGTGTCGAGGCTGTCGGAAGGGTAAGCACCACATTGCGTTGTGTCCTAAGGATACCAGACCAGCCCAGGCTAAGGGGATCAAGCCCCAAGAGAGGGCGGAGAGCAGAGACGAGTCCGAGGTAGTGGTGAGTGTGGTGAGAACGACACAGGGGACTAGTTCTGGTGAACGGTTTCAAGGTTCTGTGGCCCTGCCCACAGTGATGGCGGTGGTTGTAAATGGAAAAAGGTCCAAAATGACCCGTTTGTTTTTCGACACTGGGGCTCAACGATCCTTCATAACGGAGACTCTAGCAGCTAAGTTGAAGTTGAAGTCCGAGGGTAAGGCTGACGTGAAAGTGGAAGGGTTCGGTGGACCGGTTCCACACAGGTCTTATCCTGTTGTAGATGTTGCAGTTAGATTAGGCGGGCATCGCAGGAATATCTCAGCCTTCATAGTGAAGACGCTGCCCGATATTACCACCAAGGGCCTGGCCGCGGCAGTCAAACGTTTGAGGGAGTTAGGCGTGAAACTGGCAGAACCGGGTATTACCACTGACAACGTCAGCGATGTGGGAATTTTGGTAGGAGGGGATTAAGTAGACGAATTTGTGTCCACGAGAAAGGTTGTCAAGGAAGGTATCGGCCTGTACAGGACTCCAGCAGGGTATATTGTAGGAGGCAGGATACCGGCCCATTTCCCTGCGACGCCTGGGAATGGGGGCTCCAGCACCACAGCAACCGAGGCCGTGCTAGTGATGCGAATCGGGCTACGTGAGGGTCTATTGGAAACCCAAGTCGACATAGTCGACAGTGAACCAGTCCATAAACTGTGGGACCTGGATGTAGTAGGGATTAAGGGTGATCAACCACCCCCCGAACACGAAGAAATTTATCAGGATTATTTGAGCCATGTCCAGTTCAAGGACGGCCAGTACTGGGTGAGACTACCTTGGAAACCGGTACACCCTACGCTACCCACTAACTTTAAGAAGACACGGGGTCAGTTAAATTCCCTGGTGAACAGCCTGACCAAGAAGGGTCTGGTAGGGAAGTACGATGACATTATTAAAGAACAGTTGGCCCTGGGATTCATTGAGAAGGTACCACATGCCAGTCCAGGAGAAAATACCCATTATCTCCCACACATGGCAGTCACCAAGGAGTCAGTGACAACCCCTATCAGAGTGGTCTTCAATTGCAGCTCACAGACGAGTCCTCGAGAGCCCTCATTGAACGACTCTCTGTTCACAGGGCCATCTCTGACTCAGAAATTAGCCGACGTGTTGTTAAAGTTTCGGACAGAGCAATATGCTTATGCAGCGGATATTAGTAAAGCCTTCCTGCGAATTAGGTTGCAACCACAAGACAGGGATTACAGTAGGTTCTTGTGGGTGGCAAATAGCGAGGTATCTGAGCAGGGGTACAAAACTTACAGATTTAAGGCAGTGTTGTTTGGTGCCACGAGCTCACCGTTCTTGCTGCAGGCTATTATAGATTATCACCTGGCAAATTGTAACAGCCCCCTCAAAGAACTATTGAAGACCTTATTTTATGTAGCAATATGCAAGGCACCACTTCAGATGAGGGGCAGTTAATGGACATTTACCAGGAGTCCAACGGGAAGATGATCTCGGCTAACATGCCACTGAGGGAATGGGTAACGAACAATCCCGCATTGCGAGACAGGGTGGAACATGATTATGCTGGTTATACGGTGCCTGAGGTAACCTCAGTATTGGGGCTGGAATGGGAAATTGGGGAAGACAGACTTAAGGTAAAGAGGAAACCCGATGGGGGCGGGAAGCTGACCAGAAGGTCCCTGTTAAGTAAAGTCCAGACTGCCTTTGACCCACTGGGTATGTTGACACCCATTACTATTCGTGGGAGAATCAGGTTACATAGGCAAAATTTTGAATATTTTACATTAAAACAGAAGCGTTATATTTATTAACAGGTTACATAGGCAAAATTTTGAATATTTTACATTAAAACAGAAGCGTTATATTTATTAACAGGTTACATAGGCAAAATTTTGAAAATTTTACGTTAAAACAGAAGCGTTATATTCAGAGCTACACGATTTCGCATTTCCTAGGTCCCTCGGGTGTACCGGACAAGATTATGACCTGCATGTCTTCTGTGATACCTCTTCCCGGGCATATGGGGCCGTAGCATACTTGGTGGCTGGGAGCCAGGTTAATCTGGCCACCAGCCGGGCACGGGTGACCCCTAAAAGAGTGTTCAATACCAAAGCTAGAGCTCACAGCGATGTTGCTGGGAGCAAGACTGGGAAAGTACGTAAAGGAAGTGTTAAGTAACCTGAAGGTGATCCACACATATGTATGGACAGACTCGGAGGTAGCCTTACAGTGGGTACAGAACGACAGGTCCAAACTCCCCTATGTCAGGAATCGGGTGAAGGAGATACGGGAGCTACAGTCAGCTTCCACAATTTTACATGTACCCACAGATCAAAATCCGGCTGACCTGATTAGCAGAGGGATGACACACAAAAAACTGAGTAAAAGCGAGATTTGGTTCAGAGACCCAGACTGGTTACCAGCGAAAGAGCGCTGGCCAGAGCAGAAATTCGGGGAGACAACCATCGGCATAGTGCATTTCGTGGGGAAGTCAGGCACTGAACTACTAGACCCCAAACAAACACAGTAGTTGGCGGAGGTAGAGAGATAACACATGTTAATTGATAGATTTACTCCCCTAGGAAGGTCTAGGTGAGTTTGTACAGTTAGTAACTAATATTAGGATTATTGAGGCAACTTTAGATATTAATAATGTAGCTCTAGCACCCTAACATAGGTAGTTTTAGGGCCCAATAGACGAACATTGGGTTATGTAGGCCAAAGAGAAATGGCAATCCCATGCTGAAGTTAAGCAGTGTGGGACTCACAATGCGTGACCTGGGTCCTTCTCAGACCAGACCTCCACGAGTGAACAAGTGCTGCGACCAGGGCAGCATTCCCCACGTGACTCCCAACATCTGTCCTGGGGACATTGGAGGAGACATCCCGAAGTACTGTGGATATCTTTCTCCATCCTGACCCATTACAGTAAGACTATAACTTCCTTTCTCTCAGTATCTGGCCAGTTTTCTGGGGAAAACGTTAGTGAGTTATCTGTGGGTCTCAAGCAGACGGACGCTATTATATTGGTATGTACCAGCGTCATCTCTTAAGTTCAAGTCTGGAAGCTAGTGTCCCATACTGCTTAGATATTGCTTAGAGGATAACCCCCTTTGAGTTTGGGATTTCTGAGTTTAGGGCAAGACACTAATACCACTTGAATTCTTGCAGATTAAGGTCGTTCCCTACACATGGTGTTTGGAGGGGGTTATAGCTTAGGGAGATTGGAAGACTAGGAGACATTTCTACTCCATCAAGTAAGTTAAACCCTTTGTTAGTCGTACATGTGGGTGGGGAATTCTTTCGACTGCAGTCAGCTAGAAATTCTGTCCATAAGCCACTTGTATGTCTGAGAGAAGCTTCTCAGAGTGTCGGTATCAACAGTGCTTGCCAGAGCGCAGCTTTCAAGGAGGCAGTCCAAAGACAAATTTCTATAATGTGAGTGGAATCCACGTCACCTTTACCATTGCCAGATCCACATTATGATTGGCTGAACCAAGGTGTTGATCTGGTGATGGGGCCCCGATCACCAAATCCTTAACAAGATGGTTCGCTGGTTGGTGAGGCAGCCTATGTGGGTGTATTTAGCATGCTCCAAATAAGGAGACGTACTCTTTTCATGAAACACTCTGTCTATCAGGCGGTCACTCAGCTAGCCTGTGTCTGTCACTGTACACACACACACACACACACACACACACACACACACACGCACACACACGCACACACACGCACATATATACACACACGCCCCGATGGCATGGTGGCTAAAGCTCTCGCTTCATGCACGGAGGGCCCGGGTTCAATTCCCGGCGGGGCCGAAACATTTTGAAGTGTTTCCTTACACACACACACACACACACATATATACAACAGGCCTAGTGTCTAATTGACATGTGCCTAGGACAAAATGGTAACTAACTAACAAAAGAGCTCAGTCTCGACCCCTGCAACCACAATTAGGTGAGTACACACACACACACACACGCACACACGGATATCACGTATGAAAGGCCCCTTGGAGCTAGTGATCATTTGGTTCTGTGTTTTGATTATATAGTTGAGCTACAAGTGGAGAGGGGAGCAGGAATAGGAAGGGAAAAACGAAACTACAAAAGGGGGGACTACACAGGCATGAGGAACTTCCTACAAGACGTTCAGTGGGAGAGAGAATTGGCAGGAAAACCAGTAAAATAAATGATGGAATATGTGACAACCAAATGCAAAGAGGCAGAGGAGAGGTTTGTTCCCACGGGAAACAGAAGTAATGGGAAGACCAGAACGAGTCCTTGGTTCACCCAAAGGTGTAGGGAGGCAAAAACTAAGGGCACTAGAGAATGGAAAAAGTACAGAAGACAAAGGACCCAGGAAAATAAAGAGATTAGCCGAAGAGCCAGAAACGAATATGCACAGGTAAGAAGGGAGGCTCAGTGACAATACGAAAATGACATAGCATCAAAAGTCAAGTCTGACACGAAGCTGTTGTACAGCCACATCAGGAGGAAAACAACAGTCAAGGACCAGGTAATCAGGCTGAGGAAGGAAGGTGGGGAGTTCACAAGAAACGACCAAGAGGTATGTGAAGAGCTCAACCTGAGATTTAAAGAAGTATTTACAGAGGAGACAGGAAGGACTCCAAGAATTCAGAATAAAGAGGTATACCAACAAGTGCAGGATGAAATACACACAACCGAGGAGGAGGTGAATAACCTGCTATGTAAACTCGATACCTCAAAAGCGGTGGGACCTGATAACATTTCTCCGTGGGTCCTTAGAGAGGGAGCAGAGATGTTGAGTGTGCCACTAACAAAAATCTTCAACACATCCATTGAAACTGGGCAACTACCTGAGGTGTGGAAGATGGCAAATGTAGTCCCAATTTTTAAGAAAGGAGACAGATACGAGGCATTAAACTACAGACCTGTGTCACTGACGTGTATAGTATGCAAAGTCATGGAGAAGATCATCAGGAGGAGAGTGGTGGAGCACATAGAAAGACACAAGCTTAAAAACGACAACCAGCACGGTTTTAGGGAAGGAAAATCCTGTGTCACAAACCTACTGGAGTTTTATGACAAGGTAACAGAAGTAAGACACGAGAGAAAGGGGAGGATAGACTGCATTTTCTTGGACTGCAAGAAGGCGTTCGACACAGTTCCTCACAAGAGGTTAATGCAAAAGCTAGAGGATCAGGCACACGTAACAGGAAATCCACTGCAATGGATCAAAGAATATCTGACAGGGAGGCAACAACGAGTCATGGTACGTGACGAGGTGTCAGAGTGGGCACCTGTGACGAGTGGGGTTCCACAGGGTTCAGTCCTAGGACCTGTACTGTTTTTGGTATATGTGAATGACATAACGGAAGGGATAGACTCAGAAGTGTCCCTGTTTGCAGATGATGTGAAGTTAATGAGAAGAATTAAATCAGTCGAGGATCAGGCAGGACTACAAAGAGACCTGGACAGGCTACAAGCCTGGTCCAGTAACTGGCTCCTTGAATTTAACCCTGCCAAATGTAAAGTCATGAAGATCGGGGAAGGGCAAAGAAGACCGCAGACAGAGTATAGTCTAGGTGGCCAAAGACTGCAAACCTCACTCAAGCAAAAAGATCTTGTGGTGAGTATAATACCGAGGACATCTCCTGAGGCACACATCAATCAGATAACTGCTGCAGCATACGGGCGGCTGGCAAACCTAAGAATAGCGTTCCAATACCTCACTAAGGAATCGTTCAAGACTATGTACACCATATACGTCAGGCCCATACTGGAGTATGCAGCACCAGTTTGGAACCCACACATGGTCAAGCACGTCAAGAAATTAGAGAAAGTGCAAAGGTTTGCAACAAGACTAGTCCCAGAGCTAAGGGGATTGTCCTACGAAGAAAGGTTAAGGGAAATCGGCCTGACGATACTAGAGGATGAGGGTTAGGGGAGACATGATAACGACATATAAAATACTGCGAGGAATAGATAAGGTGGACAGAGACAAGATGTTCCAGAGAGGGATCACAGAAACTCCTATGAGTCAAAGGGATGTTAGGAAGTATTTCTTCAGTCATAGAGTTGTCAGGAAGTGGAATATCCTAGAAAGTGACGTAGTGGAGGCAGGAACCATACATAGTTTTAAGACGAGGTTTGATAAAGCTCATGGAGCAGGGAGAGAGATGACCTAGTAGCAATCAGTGAAGAGGCGGAGCCAGGAGCTATGAATCGACCCCTGCAACCACAAATAGGTGAGTAAAAATAGGTGAGTACACACACACACACACAGAATAATCTTTCTCTATCAAATTATCGATTATCACGAATTAACTTAACTTGTAAGCTCACTAGCTAATTGCGCTTAATTACATACGCAGTTATACATAATCGCATAGATAATTAGATATGATTACCCCTGCAAGGAAATTTACATAAATGCCGAAATCATTAACAATTGTTGGTAATATTAGAGAAATTTAAAGTGCTTCTGTTGTTGAAGATTTAATTAAGACTGTTTGAGTGTGAGAGAGGTTCCAAACCTGTTAAAAAGGTTCCAAACCTGTTAAAAAGGCTTCAAACCTGTTAAAAAAGGTTCCAAGCCTGTTAAAAAAATATTCGAAACCTGTTATAAAAAAAGGTTCCACATCTGTTTTATTTAAAAAAATCGAACGTGTTGAAAAAGTTCCAAACGTATTCAGGTTTAAGTTGTGAGGAGAAAGTGTGGAAACCTAACAACATATCGAAATTGTGTTAATAAAATGTCAGAAAAAAGCGAGTGAAAGTTGTAAACACGTAGATATGCGTTAGAAATGTGCCATAAGCTGACACTTCTTTGATGTTTTTAACCAGTTACTAAGTGTCAGAGGTGCCAAAGATACAAACACTAAGGAAATATTAAAAAAGAGGGCGTCGAAGAGGCGTCAAGAGTGTTAGAGTCCTGGAGAAGGTAAATCAAGTGAACTAATTCTCCAGTGGCGTTCAAGATTTAATATGCAATTAAAAGAGCTCTGAAATGCTATTAAAATGTCATGAGGATTTATAGAAGCATGTCAAGAATGTGTCGAAATTATGGCGTCATTGTAAGGTCAAACATGTGTCAAATCTTTCAAAAGCCGAATTATTGCAAAGGTCACCTAGTGTCAAGCTGTAAAGGTGTAAACATGTCAAGAGGGCGTTTATAAAGGTGACGAAAGACGAATACGTATAAAGGAACACTTTAAAGAGGTCAGGAGGTCATAAAGAAAGAAACTTTTTCTTTTCTCACTTTCACCACCGTCTCGTATACATAACTTTTGTTGTCCGCGATTTTGGGATAATAGAGATATCCACATTAAACTTCCATTTCTTCGTTGTATGGGATAGGCCATTTGGAGATGACAATTCCCAAGTAATAGTTACTATAGCAGTGATGGCAGGAGACCCTTGAGGCTGCCGTAACTGCTGAAGTCTCCAGTTCAGACTGACACATTTCAACACTCTGAAATGCATCCTGTGCTATAGAAAATGACGAGGAAACATAGCTAGCTTTTGTTCCCGCTGTGTAACTATCGTGTATAATAGTGTAGCAGCACACTGCTGGTGTTCCCACTGTGTAACTATCATGTATAATAGTGTAGCAACACACTGCTGGTGTTCCCACTGTGTAACTATCATGTATAATAGTGTAGCAGCACACTGCTGGTGTTCCCACTGTGTAACTATCATGTATAATAGTATAGCAACACACTGCTGGTGTTCCCACTGTGTAACTATCATGTATAATAGTGTAGCAGCACACTGCTGGTGTTCCCCCTGTGTAACTATCGTGTATAATAGTGTAGCAACACACTGCTGGTGTTCCCACTGTGTAACTATCATGTATAATAGTGTAGCAACACACTGCTGGTGTTCCCACTGTGTAACTATTATATAGTGTACCAACATACTTCCGATGTATCTAACTTTGGTCAATCAAAAAATTACTAAGAGGAGGTTTAAATATGATGGAAACTTCATAAAGAAGAGTGTTATATACAACGATGAAAGAATTTCAAGTACATTAGGTTGTTGTTTGTTCAAGAAACACCGTCTGGGGTTCCTCTTAGCTCGTCAAAACTCAAAGTGTCAACCAACAAAACAAAGCCAACTTCATCCCAAATTTCCAGGGCAAAATTTCTCTTAATTTTCATTTCTAACAGCCTTAATTTTCATTATTGATTTCGCATTAAGAGTAAAAAAAAAAACATTTTTTCCCAACATTTGAGCGACATGCTTACAAATATACCATAATATTTTAATATTTTGATATTTGTTTTGCTTTTACACAGCTGGATGAAGACTGAAACATCATACCTTGTGTTTATACAAGAATATAAATGCCGAGAGGTATATATATATATATATATATATATATATATATATATATATATATATATATATATATATATATATATATATATATATATATACAGTAAAACTCCTGTTTTCGTCCTGTCCTAATATCGTACAATTCGGATTTCGACCAATTTTTGGCTATTTTTTACTCCGAGTTTCTTACGTCGACTCGGAAATCGTCCGTATCAGAAGTGTCCGCCGCCCGGGATGCCGCCGTACCTGAGTCTCAGTCTGCCTCTGTCACTTGTCAAGTGAACAATACTCCGCGCATTCATCCATTGTTTTTGGTGCTTGTTTTTTGAGTGCGACTGCAAAATAAGCCATCATGGGACCAAAGAAAGTTCAGAGTGCCAGCCTTTTGGTAAAGGTGAGAAACACGATAGAATTCAAGAAAGAGCTTGTATCAAAATATGAAGTGGCGTACGTGTGGCCAAGCTCGCCAGGATGTATGGGAAGTCCAATCAACAATCAGTTCCATCCTGGCGATGGAACCAAGATGTGGAGGAGTTGGTGGAGGACCACAGCAAAGAGCTAACCACTGAAGAGCTGCAAGACCTTCAACTGGAACAGCAACAGACCGCAGCTGAGGAAATTGCTTCAGAGGAGGAGGAAGAGAGAGGGAAGAATGTGCCTTCTTCAGTGATTAAGGACATGTGTGCAAAGTGGAGTGAGTTGCAAAGTTTTGTCGAGAAATATCACACTAACAAAGCTGTTGCAAGCCATGTCTGCAACATGTTCAATGACAATGTCTTGTCCCATTTTAGGCCTCTCTGGACAGATTTTTTGTGCTACAGGGGTGCAGTGACTCTCAAGCTGGTCCTAGTGCCAGTAAAAGACAAAGAAGGGAAGTAATCCCGGATAGGGCTTTGATACCTGAAGTTCTTATGGAGGGGGATTCCCCTTCCAAGCAATAACCTCTCCTCTCTCTCCCCTCTTCACCTTCTTCCATACGCCAACAAGAGTCTTCAATAAAGGAATGTAATAGTGATTTAAATGTTCATTTATCCATTAAAATTAGTCATTTATATTTATTTTTCATTGTTTTCTGTGTGTAAAATCATAGTTATTCTCTAAAAAAATTATTTTTTGTTAATATTTTTGGGTGTCTGGAATGGATTAATTGGATTTACATTATTTCTTATGGGAAATATTACTTCAGTTTTCGTCCATTTCGGATTTCGACCGACCTTCTGGAACGTATTAAGGACGAAGCCGAATAGGTAAAACTTGCGATTTTGGCTTAAATAGCAACTCTCTTCTTGCCGAATAAGGCAAGGTAAATTTTCTAAGGTTGTTTTGGTACAAAATTACTAATTTTTACATTAACATAAATTAAAAAATATATCTTTAAACGTATAAGAGAAAATTTTAGAAAGGACTTAATTTTAAATGAGTTCTTGCTAATTGACCAGTTTTACCTATTCGGCACGACACACACACACACACAAACACACAGGTGAGGTGATTAACTGGTTCTAGTACTGCCGCCTTGGTCAACATGTACCCTGGGTAATTATTCTCCCTCTAAGACGCCTCCTACCTTTCCGCTTCCTAATTTTCTTATTTTCCCTTTACAATACCCATCCCCCCTTCCCCTTGGTATAATAAAGGGAGATTCAAAGGGTCTAAAGACTGAATGAGGTCTGAAGGTGATGACTTGTTTATCCAGGCGAAGTGGAGGGAAACCCCGGGACGATGGTTGGTATCCAGGGGTGACGGATGGGTGTTTGGTGTGATGCATAGGTACCCAGGGATGATAGGTACCCATGGGTGATAGATAGGTACCCAGTGGTGATACATAGGTAGCAGGGGTGATAGGTACCCAGTGGTGATAGATACGTACCCAGGGGTGATAGATAGGTACCCAATGGTGACAGATAGGTAGCCAGGAGTGATAGATAGGTACCCAGGGGTGATAGATACCAAGTGGTGATAGGTATCCAGTGGTGATAGATAGGTACCCAGTGGTAAAAGATAGGTAGCCAGGGGTGATAGATATCCAGGGGTGATAGACAGGTACCCAGGGATGATAGACAGGTACGCAGGGGTGATTAATGGGTACCTAGGGGTGATAGACAGGTGTCCACGGATGATGGAGACAAGCACATTTACGTATTCTCTCTCTCTCTCTCTCTCTCTCTCTCTCTAACACACACACACATACACACACACACACACACACACACACACACACACACACACACACACACACACACCTAAAAAGATCAGTCAGCAGCCGCACTTCCTTCATTGAAATTGATTTTTTACCTGAGTTCCATCAAGCAAGACTTACCCTCACCCCTGCCTCACCTGCCTCACCTGCCACCCCTGCCTCCCTGCCACCCCTGCCTCCCCTGCCTTCCCTGCCTCACCTGGGAGTAGGAGTAAAGAGAGGATTATCTAGGTAATCTCGGGGTCACGCACACTATCAGAACGTCTATAAAAGCTGAAGTATGAGGAGACGGAAGGGAAGAGCCCCAGATTAAGACTAGAGAGATGTAACTTTTTTACGAATGTGAGGTTCTAAAGAGGAAAGTTGTTTGCATTAGGCCAAACTGGGTATATCAGGGCCCACTTTGGGTTCATCGATAGGTAAGCAGCACACTGCTACTACCGTACTTTATTTAATGGTTACACAGTGGGGGGAAAAGCAAGCTATGTTTCTCTGTCATATTCCATCACACTGGATGGGTTTCAGACATCAGGTAATGAAATCTATCAGCCTGAGCTGGGTGCTGAGGGTGGGGTGCTGAGGGTGGGGTGGTGAGGGTGGGGTGGTGAGGGTGGGGTGGTGAGGGCGCGGTGGTGGAACTGGGGTGGTGAGACTGGGGTGGTAACTAGATGGGTGAATTTTAATGGTGGTAGTGTTAAAGATACTGCCAGTGGCTGAGTAGGTGGTGGTGGTGGTTATTATGATGGTGGTAATGATCATGGATGATTATTCCGACTATAAAAATCTATGTATTACAGGCAAGACACATTCCTGAAGTAATATCTTATCAATACCCAAGCCTGGGGATATGGTAGGGTGCACACAACTTGATAACATTCTCGCTAAGTGCACAAAGGAATGGGGAACCTTTGATGTTATCACATGTAGTGGTAATGCGGAGAGAATAAGAGGTGGAATAAACAGAAGAGAGTGTGCAAATAGAACATATATAATTCTGACAGCAAGAGAAAGCTTACTGAAGTGGTTTAGTTACGTAGAAATAGTGGTGAGGATGTTGTAATCTGAGGTAGTTGAAAGGATATGTAGGAAAGGTATGAGGTAGAGTTGGAAGGAGAGTTTGAAGGTATTGAGAAGCAGCAGTTAAACATTGAACAGTCGTGTGTGCATCTCGGATCGCAGGAGTGACGAATAGTGCTTGGGATTTGACGTGCTGTTGGAGTGCAAGCATAACGCAGTAATACACTCAAAAGCTTTGATGGAAATATCAGTGTGCTGTGAACGTGAAAAATGATCTTCCCTCATATAAAAAGTTACAGTTTAAGTAAATGACAATAAGAGCCGAGCAGTCCCACATGACAGAATTACACTTCAGTGGAAAAATACACCAACCTTGCTTCAGATTGTTTAATTCATATTAGACGCTAAACTCATGTGGGTTATTTAGTGCAAGACGTGGTGGAGGCTTGATCCTCCGTCCGCCGAGCACCAGACAGATAAGCTCTTTTTTTCCTGTTCGTTTTTCAATAAATTACGCAAAAAGCCACAAACACCCAAGTAGAATAGTAAGAACTTGTAGTCCTAACCCACTATCAGGCGCCTCCACCAGCAGCGCCGGCCCTGTAGCCGTCGGGGGTCTCTGTGGACCCTGAAGTCCTCTCTGAGGGCCCCGGCCCCTCCAGACGCTAACCCCCAGGTCGCACGCTGGGTCACACAAGTGCACTCGCTTGATAGTGCACACAGCCCCGGGGCTCAGCTCCTCACGGCGACGACCACCACGACGACACGGGGATGACGACCCGCCACCACCGCCGCCGCTGCTGCTGCTGCTGCGGCGAGTCAGAGGACCACCGTGGTAGGCTTCCTCTGCCTCCTCGTCCTCCTCCTGAAGCATAACGTGACAAGTGACAAGTTAGGGGAGGGAGAAGACAAGCAATAATGATAATAAGTGGATAGAAAGAATATAAAAAAATAAAAATAATGTTTAGAACACGCTAGAAAGGGACATAGAATAACTAGTAGACACTAGAAACGGTTATAATCGCTGAAGAAAGTGGAAAAAGGTTTATAAACCGACAGGAGACACTAGAAAAAGGTTTATAAACCTCTAATACATTAGAAACGGTATTATAAACCACCAGGAGACACTAGGAGACAAAAAAGACAAAACAGGTTTAGAAAATAAGAAATATCAGTAAAAAAAGAGTGCGTGAGAGAGGGCAACCCACACACCATCTCAGCGTCAACATGAAGTCTTCTACATGAATCATCAAGTCGCAAATTAGTATTAATAACCTTAATTATACTTAAGCATAAAATTGATGCTAATTTACAATTGAAGTTCACATCATTTATTCATAAATAATTATACTATATATAATTACTGTCATGAGTGAGGTAAGGTAGTTAAATGTGGTAGGACATGTCCGTAGAGTTTTTATTGTGGTGGGAATAGTTATGAAATCTGGGTGTGTCTGTAGAGTTAACCTGACGGGATGGTAATGAAATGTGGGTGAATATATCCGTAGAGTTAAGTTAAGTACAATGTTAGTAGTGAAAAGTGCATGATTTACCGTTGGATATATATATATATATATATATATATATATATATATATATATATATATATATATATATATATATATATATATATATATATATATATATATATATATATATATATATACGTATAATATTGTAACTAGAACAGTGGTATTGATCAGTAATATATATATATATATATATATATATATATATATATATATATATAATATATATATATATATATATATATATATATATATATATATATATATATATATACTGTATATACGTATATTATTGTAACTACGAACGAGTGGTATTGATCAGTAATATATATATATATATATTATATATATATATATATATATATATATATATATATATATATATATATATATATATATATATATATATATATATATATATATATATATATATATTATCTTAATTAGCAATGCTCATCTTGCCATATAAGACAAGCGAAAATTTGTGTATGCAATAATTTCGCAAATATCATTCTGAACCTAACGAAAAAAAATATATTTCATTGTGTTTGTTTATTATTAAATTATTGTAAACGTATCAATAATATATTTACTTGGATTAGGCTAAATTAAATTGCACTTGTTATAATAAGGTTAGGTAAGTTTTCTAAGATTCTTTTGGTGCAAAATTAAAAATTTTTACATTAACATAAATTAAAAAAATATATCTTCAAACGTATAAGAATTTTTTTTAGAAAGGACTTAATTTTAGATGAGTTCTTGCTAATTGACCAGTTTAACCTAATCGGCAACATATATATATATATATATATATATATATATATATATATATATATATATATAAAATGGGGTCCACCTCTGGTGTAAATTGTGGGTCCCATAGCCTCGGAGAAGTGAATAAAAAGGCTTCAAGGAAGAGTATATATATAGTATATATATATATATATATATATATATATATATATATATATATATATATATATATATATATATATATATATATATATATATATATATATATATATATATATATATACTCTGCGGTCAAATAATGCTACACTTCACTAACATTGTACTTAATTCTACGGATATATTTACCCACATTTCATTACAATCCCGTCAGGATAACTCTAGGGACATATAATACACAAAGATTTCACTACCACCACCACCCCATAATAAAAACTCTAAGGACAATGCAAAAATCGCAAATAAGCGATACAAGAATAAAAACAACCACGGGGAGTCAACACATCATCTGGTACTTGCAATGTTGCAGAAAAGAGAAGATACAAGCATATATATATATATATATATATATATATATATATATATATATATATATATATATATATATATATATATATATATATATATATATATATATATATATATATATATATATATATATATAAATATATATGCAAATTGTATATAACATACATTAAAACCAGTGTGCTGCTAGCAAAAACAGCCTGACCAATCACTCCGTTACCAGAAGGCCTAGTCTGGGACTAGGCTTCGGGGGCAGTGACCCCAGTGATCTACAAGATGTAGGCTGGGTAGCTAAATAATTATTATTATATTTAGCACTAAATCAGTGTGGATCACTCAGCGGAAACACTGGTGTATGCTCGAACCTAAGTCCCCTAAGCACGGCCCAGTCTCTGACCAACTAGGTTGTTGGCAACGCAGCCTAGTCTTAATACTGACCGCAGAACCGTCCAAGATAGGTGTGAGTTTCTCTCTTGTAGTGAAGACTGGTTTGGTCACTCCACCTCTACACGCAGGACTGAAGAAGTATAGTGACCGACCCCCAACTTTGCTCCTGAAGGGTCAAGGTGTCTTTAATAATAATAATAATAATACAATAATTAAACATTAAAATATTAAGTTAAAATAATATAAATAGTAGTAATAGCAGCAGCAGCAGTAGTAGTAGTAGTAGTAATAGCAGCAGTAGTAGTAGTAATAGTAGCAGTAGTAGTAGTAATAGCAGTAGTAGTAATAGCAATGGAAATGGTATATGCTACTGATGGTGACCTCTCAGTCACATTACGTATATTACATTATTTGTATTATTTTCTCTTTCATTGACTCGTGTGTAAAATAACTGATATCTTGTATTCTCTTTAATCTTTCACCTACCCGCCCCTTCCTTCCCCTCCTCCTCCTCCTCCTTCTCTTCTTACTCCTCTTCATCTTCGGTCTATTTATCACCCTTCTTCTCCCAGCCATCCTCATCCTCCTCTTCCTCATTTTCTCTGCCCTCTCATCTATTCCCCTGTGCCTAAGGCGACGTCTCGGAGCAGGAAGGTCATTATTAGAACCACTTTTTTCATTCCCTTCCTTCTTCCCTTCCTCCAAATTCTTTCATTATCTTCTATTCCCTCTCGTCCTGTCGTTCCTTACTCCTTTCCTTCTTTACTTTCCTTATTTCCATCTTTTGTTTTCTGTTTTTTTCCTTCCTGTATACGCTCACATAATTACTGTTCCTACATACATACATACATACATACATACATACATACATACATACATACATACATACATACATACATACATACATACATACATACATCCTGCATTCATCAATATCCCCTAAAACATTCTGCAGTTATCTTTCTATGCTTCCTTTTTTACGTCTTTCCAGTACTCCAGTTCTTTCTATTTCCATCTCTTCTCTCTTCCTACTCCATCTCTTCCTACTTCTCTTCCTTCCTCCCTCCCTCCTATTTTTTTCCCCCTCCCGTCTTTCTGTTCCACGACTCCCTCCAATCCCTCCCTTCTTACTTGTGGCTAAAAACGACATGTTCAGTAGTGATATGTCGTGGGACGAGTCGTTCCAGCAGCTGGTGGTCGTAGGGACTGCTGTTGACCACACTAGCTGGAGGTTTGACGGAGCGAAGCAACAGCTCCTGGTCCTCCTGTTCCTGCTGGTGCTGTGGGCTGTTCATGTTGTTGTTGGAGTCGTTTTTGCCAGGGATCTTACTGTTTCTAGGGCTGCTGTTCCTGCTAGTGCTGATGGGGCTGCTGTTCCTGCTTGAACTACCACTGTTGACGGGGCTGCTGATCTTACTCGGGATCCCACTCTCAACGGGACTGTTGGTTTTACCTAAGATACCACTGTTGATGGGACTGTTGGTTTTGCTTGAGATAC
This sequence comes from Cherax destructor, assembly GCA_009830355.1. Classification (NCBI taxonomy): domain Eukaryota; kingdom Metazoa; phylum Arthropoda; class Malacostraca; order Decapoda; family Parastacidae; genus Cherax; species Cherax destructor. The sequence goes on from WNWK01005835.1 coordinate 32,216, forward strand.
CACTGTTGTTAAGACTCTGGGACTTGCTGTTGCTGCTACTGTTGCTGCTACTGTTGCTGCTGTACATTCTGCCGATGCTCTATTATACGTCCTTCTGGAAAATAATAAACATGGGATGTTATGAATTGTATGTATATCTACTAACAAATATAATTAATTCTTAAAAATATTTCAGAAAACAAAGCATTATTATAGATAATTTCGACTACCCAAAAAGATGGAAAAGACAAAAATTCTAGTTATATGAATGTTCTTAATGAATTCCTATTTTGGAAATTAAATCATTGGTCGTCAATAAGCAGAGTGTGATATTAATGGGCCTCGTGCAGTCAGCTGTGGCCTTAATGACCATAGAGTAATTAATGTCACAAAAAACAACAAAGTCGTCAGGAAAACAGAACTTGAAGTTGTTCTCTCATCAGAGTTTTGTTTATCTCAACAAGGCATCTTCAGCCATGACTCACTTAATTTCACGACGCGTTTTCAATTTTTTTTTTTATACAATGTCAATTCAGGCGGATAAAATGGTGTGTTGGGGTGTATTACTGAAGGCATCTGGGAGCCTCCATTGTCGTCTGGCTGACACTAGATCAATAACTCCTTCAGTGTTTCAGAATATCAGTGTGAGAGAGAGAGCAGGTGTAAGGTGGGCCATGGAAGAGCATAAATACCGGGATATATATACACCACAAGATGTATGTCACGATATGATAATACATATGTACACACTAAGAGTATTATAATCCTTACACAGAATATATACACCGTAGTAATAGTAGTAGTGGTGTCGATGGTAGTAATTTTGGTGGTAATACTAGTGGTACTACTAGTAGTAGAGTAGTAGTAGTAGTAGTAGTAGTAGTAGTAGTAGTAGTAGTAGTAGTAGTAGTAGTAGTAGTAGTAGTAGTAGTAGTAGTAGAGAGAGCAGAGTAGCAGCAGCAGCAGCAGCAGCAGCAGCAGCAGCAGCAGCAGCAGCAGCAGCAGAGCAGAGCAGCAGAGAGCAGCAGCAGCAGCAGCAGCAGCAGCAGCAGCAGAGAGCAGCAGCAGCAGCAGAGCAGAGCAGAGTAGTAGCAGCAGCAGAGCAGCAGCAGCAGCAGCAGCAGAGCAGTAGCAGCAGCAGCAGCTAGCAGCAGTAGCAGCAGCAGCAGCAGCAGCAGAGCAGCAGCAGAGAGAGCAGCAGCAGAGAGTAGTAGAGAGCAGAGCAGTCAGCAGTGCAGCAGTAGCAGATGTCAGAGAGCAGCAGCTAGCAGCAGCAGCAGCAGCAGCAGCAGTAGAGAGAGAGAGCAGAGAGAGCAGAGCAGCAGCAGCAGAGTAGAGAGAGAGAGCAGCAGCAGAGCTAGCAGCAGCAGCAGAGAGCAGCAGCAGCAGAGTAGTAGTAGTAGTAGTAGTAGTAGTAGTAGTAGTAGTAGTAGTAGTAGTAGTAGTAGAGCAGTAGTCAGAGTAGTAGTAGTAGAGTAGTAGCAGCAGCAGGCAGCAGCAGCTAGTAGTAGTGAGAGCAGAGTCAGCAGTAGTCAGAGAGTAGAGAGAGCAGAGTTAGAGAGTAAGTAGTAGCAGCAGCACTGAGCGCCTGTAGTAGTACAATTCCCTCGTTCAAATAAAAACAATTGAAGTAATATTGCTGCCACTGACGCCATCACATTCCCTGACGTCATGATGGAAACGAGACGTTAACGACCTCGTTACGTCACCACATGACCGAGGAAAGAGCCTAGCACCCGAGGAGCTTCTAATACCTCACCCAAAACAAATGACTGTCATGAGAGGAGGATCAGATCTCTATTCCAGCGGCGGTGGTGAGATCAAGCCTCTAATTGGCTGTGGAGCCTCAACTGTAACACTGCTCTAGGCTCTCTCTCTCTTCATATATATATATATATATATATATATATATATATATATATATATATATATATATATATATATATATATATATATATATATATATGTTTATATATATATATATATATATATATATATATATATATATATATATATATATATATATATATATATATATATATATATATATATATATTGCACTAGTTATTAGTTGTCTACAAGGATTACAAGTAATATATACTGATTGTTGTTGTTATTATTATTATTATTATTATTATTATTATTATTATTATTATTATTATTATTATTATTATTATTATTATTATTATTATAAAATCAATTTACAGTAACAACTAAAAATTTAAATTATTAATGAACAAACCTTGAATTCGACAGTAAATTTAATGACTTTGAACTCAGTAACGTCAACTATATGACGTTCTAAAGTAATTATGATTTGGTAAAATTTGATCCTTCAGGAGGAGGAAGAGAGGTGCTTTGATGCCCGTGAAGGGCTCTTGATTCAAGGAATTCATCCTACCCTCCTTTTCCTAGGATCAAATCTCATTGCTTTTTGTTGCCAGGAGAAGTATAATCCAATGGGTCTTAACCCATTGGATTATACGAGTCTTAATGACCCTCGTGTTGTTAACTGCTATGTGATTGTAATCACCTATTGACCTGAGTCTGGTGATTATCGGACCCATAATTACCCACATAATGACGCTATTAGCGTCTCCCATTAGTTTCCCATGGAAAGATGAGTTTCTTCAACGCCATGACGAGTATTCTTATGTATGGGGGTCATGAAACTCAATGATGGGTGACATGGGTGCTGACGGACGTGCTCATGGGTGCCAAGGTGAGTGCCACCCATTACAGAGGTGTCAGTAATGTCTGGCACATCCTAGGCGTGATCAACCAGGCTGTGATGGTTACCATGGTATGCCTGATGCTAGAACCAACAGACTGATCAGACCAGCCAATAGAAAGGTTCGGTCTGAAAGAAGGGGGAACTGAACCCCCTCTCTGTTTCCTGATATTTCTTCCTTTTTCTATTTTCCCTCCATCTTATTTGCCTCCTCTCCCTCCCTTCCTTCCTTCTCTCCATCTTCTACTCTCATCCCTCCCTGACTCCATCCCTCCCTGGCTCCCTTCCTCCCTGACTCCCTCCCTGGCTCCCTCCATGACTCCCTCCCTCCCTGACTCCCTCCCTGGCTCCCTCCCTAACTCCCTCCCTGACTCCCTCCTTCCCTGACTCCCTTCCTGGCTCCCTCCCTCCCTGACTCCCTCCCTGGCTCCCTCCCTCCCTGACTCCCTCCCTGGCTCCCTCCCTCCCTGACTCCCTTCCCACTAACCAATTATTATTTATAAAGGAAAATCACTGTCTAGACAGTGAAGTTGACGATAGATGAATGGAGTTCATTACACCAATGATGGTGTGTATGGTGCCATGCTAGTGATGGTGTGTATGGTGCCATGCTAGTGATGGTGTGTATGGTGCCATGCTAGTGATGGTGTGTATGGTGCCATGCTAGTGATGGTGTGTATGGTGCCATGCTAGTGATGGTGTGTATGGTGTCATGCTAGTGATGGTGTGTATGGTGCCATGCTAGTGATTGTGTGTATGGTGCCATGCTAGTGATGGTGTGTATGGTGTCATGCTAGTGATGGTGTGTATCGTGCCATGCTAGTGATGGTGTGTATGGTGCCATGCTAGTGATGGTGTGTATGGTGCCATGCTAGTGATGGTGTGTATGGTGTCATGCTAGTGATGGTGTGTATGGTGCCATGCTAGTGATTGTGTGTATGGTGCCATGCTAGTGATGGTGTGTATGGTGCCATGCTAGTGATGGTGTGTATGGTGCCATGCTAGTGATGGTGTGTATGGTGTCATGCTAGTGATGGAGGCGTAGGTGGGAGGGAGGAGGCTGTGAGGGAGGGAGGCTGTGAGAGAGGAAGGCTGTGAGGGAGGGAGGTTGTGAGGAGGGAGGCTGTGGGAGGGAGGCTGTGAGGGAGGAAGGCTGTGAAGGAGGGAGGCTGAGGAGGGAGGCTGTGAGGGAGGGAGGTTGTGAGGGAGGGAGGCTGTGTGGGAGGGAGGCTGTGAGGGAGGAAGGCTGTGAAGGAGGGAGGCTGAGGGAGGGAGGCTGTGAGGGAGGGAGGTTGTGAGGGAGGGAGGTTGTGTGGGAGGGAAGTTGTGAGGGAGGGAGGCTGTGAGGGAGGGAGTCTGTGAGGGAGGGAGTCTGTGAGGGAGGGAGTCTGTGAGGGACGGAGGCTGTGAGGGAGGGAGGTTGTGTGGGAGATAGGTTGTGTGGGAGGAAGGCTGTGAGGGAGGAAGGCTGTGAGGGAGGAAGGCTGTGAGGGAGGGAGGCTGTGTGGGAGGTAGGTTGTGTGGGAGGAAGGCTGTGAGGGAGGAAGGCTGTGAGGGAGGAAGGCTGTGAGGGAGGGAGGCTGTGAGGGAGGGAGGTTGTGAGGGAGGGAGGTTGTGTGGGTGGAAGGTTGTGTGGGAGGAAGGCTGTGAGGGAGGAAGGCTGTGAGGGAGGGAGGCAGTGTGGGAGGTAGGTTGTGTGGGAGGAAGGCTGTGAGGGAGGAAGGCTGTGAGGGAGGAAGGCTGTGAGGGAGGAAGGCTGTGAGGGAGGGAGGCTGTGTGGGAGGTAGGTTGTGTGGGAGGAAGGCTGTGAGGGAGGAAGGCTGTGAGGAAGGAAGGCTGTGAAGGAGGGAGACTGTGAGGAAGGGAAGCTGTGAGGGAGGGAGGTTGTGTGGGAGATAGGTTGTGTGTTTAGGAAGGCTGTGAGGGAGGAAGGCTGTGAGGGAGGAAGGCTGTGAGGGAGGGAGGCTGTGTGGGTGGGAGGTTGTGAGGGAGGGAGGTTGTGTGGGAGGAAGGCTGTGAGGGAGGAAGGCTGTGAAGGAGGGAGGCTGTGAGGGAGATAGGCTGTGAGGGAGGAAGGTTGTGAGGGAGGGAGGTTGTGAGGAGGGAGGCTGAGGGGGGGAGGCTGTGAGGGAGGAGGTTGTGAGGGAGGGAGGTTGTGTGGGAGGGAGGTTGTGAGGGAGGGAGGCTGTGAGGAGGAAGGCTGTGAAGGAGGAAGGCTGTGAGGGAGGGAGGCTGTGAGGGAGGAAGGTTGTGAGGAAGGGAGGTTGTGAGGGAGGGAGGCTGAGGGAGGGAGGCTGAGGGAGGGAGGCTGTGAGAGAGGAAGGCTGTGAAGGAGGGAGGCTGTGAGGGAGATAGGCTGTGAGGGAGGGAGGTTGTGAGGGAGAAAGGCTGTGAAGGAGGGAGGCTGTGAGGGAGGGAGGTTGTGAGGGAAAGAGGTTTTGATGGAGGGAGGTTGTGAGGGAGGGAGGCTGAGAGGGAGGGAGGCTGTGTGGGAGGAAGGCTGTGAAGGAGGGAGGCTGTGAGGGAGGGAGGCTGTGAGGGAGGGAGGTTGTGAGGGAGGGCGGCTGTGAGGGAGGGAGGCTGAGATGAAGGGAGGCTGTGAGGGAGGGAGGCTGTGAGGGAGGGAGGTTATGAGGGAAAGAGGTTGTGAGGGAGGGCGGCTGTGAGGGAGGGAGGTTATGAGGGAAAGAGGTTGTGAGGGAGGAAGGTTGTGAGGGAGGGAGGCTGAGATGAAGGGAGGCTGTGAGGGAGGGAGGGAGGCTGTGAGGGAAGGAGGCTGTGAGGGAGAGAAGTTGTGAGGGAAGAAGCCCTGTTATTTACACAAAGCTCTAATGTTATATACACATAGTTCGAATGTTATATACACAGAGCTCTAATGTTATATACACAGAGCTCTAATGTTATATACACAAAGCTCTAATGTTATATACACAAAGCTCTAATGTTATATACACAAAGCTCTAATGTTATATAAACAGAGCTCTAATGTTATATACACAGAGCTCTAATGTTATATACACAGAGCTCTAATGTCATACACACAGTTCTAATGTTATATACACAGAGTTCTAATGTCATATACACAAAGCTCTAATGTTATATACAAAGAGTTCTAATGTTATATACACAGAGCTCTAATGTTATATACACAGAGCTCTAATGCCATATACACAAAGCTCTAATGTTATATACACAGAGCTCTAATGTTATATACACAGAGCTCTAATGTAATATACACAAAGCTCTAATGTCATATACACAAAGCTCTAATGTTATATACACAAAGCTCTAATGATATATACACAAAGCTCTAATGTTATATACACAAAGCTCTAATGTTATATACACAGAGCTCTAATGTTATATACACAGAGCTCTAATGTAATATACACAAAGCTCTAATGTCATATACACAAAGCTCTAATGTTATATACACAACACTCTAATGTTATATACACAAAGCTCTAATGTTATATACACAGCTCTAATGTCATATACACAAAGTTCTAATGTTAGATACACAGCTCTAATGTTATATACACAAAGCTCTAATTGAGCATTAAGAACTAAATATTTATGGGTGGAACTTTTAAGGGGGGGGGACAAAATACACGATTGATGGGAGAGTTAACAATGGTGCAGGAGAGTTAACAATGGTGCAGGAGAGTTAACAATGGTGCAGGAGAGTTAACAGTGGTGCAGGAGAGTTAACAATGGTGCAGGAGAGTTAACAGTGGTGCAGGAGAGTTAACAATGGTGCAGGAGAGTTAACAGTGGTGCAGGAGAGTTAACAATGATGAAGGAGAGTTAACAGTGGTGCAGGAGAGTTAACAATGATGAAGGAGAGTTAACAGTGGTGCAGGAGAGTTAACAATGGTGCAGGAGAGTTAACAATGGTGCAGGAGAGTTAACAATGGTGCAGGAGAGTTAACAATGGTGCAGGAGAGTTAACAATGGTGCAGGAGAGTTAACAATGGTGCAAGAGAGTTAACAATGGTGCAGGAGAGTAACAATGGTGCAGGAGAGTTAACATGGTGCAGAGAGTTAACAATGGTGCAGGAGAGTTAACAATGGTGCAGGAGAGTTAACAATGGTGCAGGAGAGTTAACAATGGTGCAGGAGAGTTAACAATGGTGCAGGAGAGTTAACAATGGTGCAGGAGAGTTAACAATGGTGCAGGAGAGTAAACAATGGTGCAGGAGAGTTAACAGTGGTGCAAGAGAATTAACAATGGTGCAGGAGAGTAAACAATGGTGCAGGAGAGTTAACAATGGTGCAGGAGAGTTAACAATGGTGCAAGAGAGTTAACAATGGTGCAGGAGAGTAAACAATGGTGCAGGAGAGTTAACAGTGGTGCAGGAGAGTTAACAATGGTGCAAGAGAGTTAACAATGGTGCAGGAGAGTAAACAATGGTGCAGGAGAGTTAACAGTGGTGCAGGAGAGTTAACAATGGTGCAGGAGAGTTAACAGTGGTGCAGCAGAGTTAACAGTGGTGTAGGAAAGTTAACAGTGGTGCAGGAGAGTTAACAGTACTGCAGGAGAGTTAACAATGGTGCAGAAGATATAACAATGGTCCAGGAAATTTAACAATGGTGCAGGAGAGTTTACAGTGGTGCATGAGAGTTAGCAATGGTGTAGGAGAGTTAACAGTATTGCAGGAGAGTTAACAATGATGCAGGAGAGTTAACATTGGCGCAGGAGAGTTAACAATGGTGCAAGAGATTTAACTGTACTGCAGGAGAGTTAACATTGGTGCAGGAGAGTTAACATTGGTGCCAGGGAGAGTTAACATTGGTGCAGGAGAGTTAACAGTACTGCATTAGAGTTAACATTGGTGCAGGAGAGTTAACAGTACTGCATTAGAGTTAACATTGGTGCAAGAGAGAGTTAACATTGGTGCAAGAGAGAGTTAACATTGGTGCAGGAGAGTTAACAGTACTGCATTAGAGTTAACATTGGTCCAAGAGAGAGTTAACATTGGTGTAGGAGAGTTAACAGTACTGCATTAGAGTTAACATTGGTGCAAGGGAGAGTTAACATTGGTGCAAGGGAGAGTTAACATTGGTGCAGGAGAGTTAACAGTGGTACCAGAGAAACACAAGGGGTCATGATTTAGGTTCATGTGTCAGTGTCCTGATTCAGCCTCGTTGTAAAGCTGTGTATGGATCCTGCCTCCACTACATCACTTCCCAGACTATTCCACTTCCTAGCAACTCTGTGACTGAAGAAATACTTCCTAACATCCATGTGATTCATCTGAGTCTTCAACTTCCAACTGTGACCCCTTGTTGCTGTGTCCCATCTCTGGAACATTCTGTCTCTGTCCACCTTGTCAATTCCTCTCAGTATCTTATATGTCGTTATCATATCCCCCCTATCTCTCCTGTCCTCCAGTGTCGTCAGGTCGATTTCCCTTAACCTCTCCTCGTAGGACATACCCCTTAGCTCCGGAACTAGTCTTGTTGCAAACCTTTGCACTTTCTCTATTCTTTACCTGCTTGGTTAGATGTGGGTTCCAAACTGGTGCTGCATACTCCAGTATGGGCCTAACGTACACAGTGTACAGGGTTCTGAACGATTCTTTATTAAGATGTCGGAATGCTGTTCTTAGGTTTGCTAGGCGCCCGTATGCTGCAGCAGTTATTTGGTTGATGTGCGCCTCAGGAGATGTGCCTGGTGTTATACTCACCCCAAGATCTTTTCCTTGATTGAAGTTGTAGTCTTTGGCCCCTAGACTGTCTCCGTCTGCGGTCTTCTTTGCCTTCCCAATCTTCATGATTTTGCACTTGGTGGGGTTGAACTCCAGGAGCCATGCTGGACCAGGCTTGCAGCCTGTCCAGATCCTTGTAGTTCTGCCTGGTCCTCGTCCGATTGAATTCTTCTCATCAACTTCACATCATCTGCAAACAGGACCTTCGAGTCTATTCCTTCGTCATGTCGTTCACAAACACCAGAAACAGCACCGGTCTAGGACTGACCCTGTGGAACCCCACTCGTCACCGCGCCACTCTGACACCTCGCCACGACCATGACTCGCTGCTCTTCCTGACAGGTATTCCTGATCCATTGAGTGCCTTCCCTGTTATTCCTGCCTGGTCCTCCCTGCCTGTATGTGTGTGTGTGTATGTGTGTGTGTGTGTGTGTGTGTGTGTACTCACCTAGTTGTGGTTGCAGGGGTCGATTCATAGCTCCTGGCCCCGCCTCTTCACTGGCCGCTACTAGGTCACTCTCCCTGCGCCATAAGCTTTATCATACCTATGTGTGTGTGTGTGTGTGTGTGTGTGTGTACACATGTTTTATGCTTCTGTCACCGTCAATGTAAAATATAAATTGGAGAAATGTAAAATACAGAGGATGTATTAAAGACGAAAAAGAATGGAAAAAATAGAGAGAAAGAGGCACAGATCAGCACAGGAGGAGACGAAAGGAGGAAGAAAGTTGAAGACATTAAAGACACAGAGAAAGATATAAGGGGTAATAAAGAGAGAAGGAAGGTAATAAAGACGAAAATTCTGAAAAGACGAAGTAATGAATTGTTTTCAAATGTTCCCTTCTATGGAGGGAGGAAGGGAGGGAGGGAGGGAGGGAGGGAGGGAGGGAGGGAGGGAGGGATTTAGGGAGGAAGGAAGGAAGACATATGGTAGTCTCGCACACACCAGCAAAAGAGCAGTGTCAGCCAACTAATCTATCACTTCAATTCCTCCAATATCACTATTTATATATATATATATATATATATATATATATATATATATATATATATATATATATATATATATTATATATATATATATATATATATTCCACTCAGGAGAAACTTATGTGTTGTCATATGAGTGTAAAAAGGAAGTCTGTTAAATGTTTTGCACTCTGGAATATTTCTAGTCTTCTCTGCATCACAAATACTTTACCTTCCTGTGTGTTACTTAACACACTTTATTACTGACCTCTGGGCTCAGACTCCTCCTATCTACTTCATTTATTTCAATACGACGTTAAAGGTTCATAATAAAATCATCCCTCTTTCCACCACTCCCTCTCCACCACTCCCTCTCCACCACTCCCTCTCCACCACTCCCTCTCCACCACTCCCTCTCCACCACTCCCTCTCCACCACTCCCTCTCCACCACTCCCTCTCCACCACTCCCCATCATTGCTGCCAGCTCAGCTCTCACATTATTACTGCCCATAAATAGGTTAAATATAACATGATTGTTATCAATATTAAGTAAACTTTTTGAAAGTTTATATGAAGACTCTCAACTCTGTCCATAGTAGAAGGCATCCACCCACTCCGGTGATGTGGGTGGTGGGCGGGGTTTGTGGGTGGTGGGCGGGAGTTTGTGGGTTTGGCAATTTTTAAAATTCACTAAAATTCTCTCTCGCTGGCGATCTGTTGGGCCCTATAGATGAGAAACAATTTATTGTGATCAATTGGACAATGCTGCTGGATCCCCCTCCAACACACACACACACACACACACACATTCAGCGACATTTCACTATCACACACACACACATACTTTAAGGAAGGTATGACTAAGACGGGCCTCAGGACTGGGTAATACACACACACACAACGACACACACACAAGCTGGAAGTAGATAGCCATGGAGGGTAGAGTGACTCGAGTACCCAGTGAACAGGCGTAGAGCTGTTAACCTCAGGCGAGTACACACACGCACACACACACACACACACACACACAGCCCCGGTGGCCTAGTGGTAAAGCTCTCGCTTCACGCACAGAGGGGCCGGGTTCTATTCCCGGCGGGGCGGAAACATTTCGAAGTGTTTCCTTACATACACACACACACACAGATACATACAACAGGCCTAGTGTCTAATCGACATGTGCCTAGGACAAAATGGTAACTAACACACACACACATACAAACACAAGCACACACACACATGCACACACACACACACACACACCCACACACACAAGAGGACCCAGCAGGACTTCAAACAGACCTGGACAAGCTTGACATCTGGTCTAGCAACTGGCTTCTCGAATTCAACCCCACCAAATGCAAAGTCATGAAGATCGGAGAAGGGCAAAGAAGACCGCTGACAGAGTACAGGCTAGGCGGACAAAGGCTACAAACCTCGGCAAAGGAGAAAGACCTTGGGGTGAGTATAACGCCAAGCACGTCTCCGGAGGCACACATCAACCAGATAACTGCGGCAGCATATGGGCGACTGGCAAACCTAAGATTAGCGTTCCGTTACCTTAACAAGGAATCGTTCAAGACACTGTACACCGTGTACGTCAGGCCCATACTAGAATATGCAGCACCACTCTGGAACCCACACCTGGTCAAGCACGTCAAGAAACTAGAGAAAGTGCAAAGGTTTGCGACAAGGTTAGTTCCACAACTCAGGGGTCTGTCTTATGAAGAAAGGTTGAGGAAATAGGACTAACAACACTGGAGGAAAGAAGGGTCAGAGGAGACATGATAACGACATACAAAATACTGCGGGAATTGACAAGGTAGACAGTGACAGGATGTTCCAGAGAGGGAACACAGAAACAAGGGGACACAACTGGAAGCTGAAGACTCAGATGAGTCAAAGGGATGTTAGGAAACATTTCTTCAGCCACAGAGTAGTCAGGAAGTGGAATAGTCTAGAGAAAGATATAGTGGAGGCAGGAACCATACATAGTTTTAAGACAAGGTATGATAAAGCTCATGGAGCAGGGAGAGCAGAGACCCAGTAGCGGACAGCGAAGAGGCGGGGCCAGGAGCTAAGTCTCGACCCCTGCAACCACAATTAGGTGAGTACAATTAGGTGAGTACACGCACACACACACACACACACGCACACTCACACACACGCACACACATACATACACACATATACACATACGCACAAACATATACGCACACACATACACACACAAACACACACATGCACACACACACACACGTATACACATACACACACACACACACGTATACACATACACACACAAACACACACACACACACACGTATACACAGACACACACAAACACACACGAGCCCCCGGTGGCCTAGTGGGTAAAGCTCTTGCTTCACGCACGGAGGGGCCGGGTTCAATTCCCGGTGGGGCAGAAACATTTCGAAGTGTTTCCTTACATACACATACACACACATATATACAACAGGCCTAGTGTCTAATTGACATGTGCCTAGGACAAAATGGTAACTAACACACACATGTATACACATACACACACAAACACACACACACACACACAGCCCAGGTGGTCTGGTGGCTAAAGCTCTCGCTTTACGCACGGAGGGCCTGGGTTCGATTCCCGGTGGGGCGGAAACATTTCGAAGTGTTTCCTTACACACACACACACACATACATACAACAGGCCTAGTGTCTAATCGACATGTGCCTAGGACAAAATGGTAACTAACACACACACACACACACACACATACGTATACACAGAGGAGACAGGAAGGACTCCAGGAATTCAGAATAGGGAGGTATACCAACAAGTGCTGGATGAAATACACACAACCGAGGAGGAGGTGAAGAAGCTGCTATGTGAACTCGATACCTCAAAAGCGGTGTGACCTGACAACATTTCTCCGTGGGTCCTTAGAGAGGGAGCAGAGATGTTGTGTGTGTCACTAACAAAAATCTTCAACACAACCATTGAAACTGGGCAACTACCTGAGGTGTGGAAGATGGCAAATGTAGTCCCAATTTTTAAGAAAGGAGACAGACACGAGGCATTGAACTACAGACCTGTGTCACTGACGTGTATAGTATGCAAAGTCATGGAGAAGATCATCAGGAGGAGAGTGGTGGCGCACCTAGAAAGACACAAGCTTATAAACGACATCCAGCACGGTTTCAGGGAAGGAAAATCCTGTGTCACAAACCTACTGGAGTTTTATGACAAGGTAACAGAAGTAAGACACGAGAGAAAGGGGAGGATAGACTGCATTTTCTTGGACTGCAAGAAGGCGTTCGACACAGTTCCTCACAAGAGGTTAATGCAAAAGCTAGAGGATCAGGCACACGTAACAGGAAAGGCACTGCAATGGATCAGAGAATATCTGACAGGGAGGCAACAACGAGTCATGGTACGTGACGAGGTGTCAGAGTGGGCACCAAAAACAGTACAGGTCCTAGGACCTGTACTGTTTTTGGTATATGTGAATAACATAACGGAAGGGATAGACTCAGAAGTGTCCCTGTTTGCAGATGATGTGAAGTTAATGAGAAGAATTAAATCAGTTGAGGCTCAGGTAGGACTACAAAGAGACCTGGACAGGCTACAAGCCTGGTTCAGTAACTGGCTCCTTGAATTTAACCCTGCCAAATATAAAATCATGACGATCGGGGAAGGGCAAAGAAGACTGCAGACAGAGTATAATCTAGGTGTCCAAAGACTGCAAATCTCACTCAATGAAAAAGATCTTGGGGTGAGTATAATACGGAGCACATCTCCTGAGGCACACATCAATCAGATAACTGCTGCAGCATACGGGCGGCTGGCAAACCTAAGAATAGCGTTCCAATACCTGACTAAGGAATCGTTCAAGACTGTACACCATATATGTCAGGCCCATACTAGAGTATGCAGCACCAGTTTGGAACCCACACCTGGTCAAGCACGTCATTAAATTAGAGAAAGTGCAAAGGTTTGCAACAAGACTAGTCCCAGAGCTAAGGGCATTGTCCTACAAAGAAAGGTTAAGGGAAATCGGCCTAACGACACTAGAGGACAGGAGGGTTATGGGAGACATGATAACGACGTATAAAATACTGCGAGGAATAGATAAGGTGGACAGAGACAAGATGTTCCAGAGAGGGGACACAGAAACAAGGGGTCACAATTGGAAGTTGAAGACTCCTATGAGTCAAAGGGATGTTAGGAAGTATTTCTTCAGTCATAGAGTTGTCAGAAAGTGGAATAGACTAGAAAGTGACGTAGTGGAGGCAGGAAACATACATAGTTTTAAGACAAGGTTTGATAAAGCTCATGGAGCAGGGAGAGAGAGGACCTAGTAGCAATCAGTGAAGAGGCGGGACCAGGAGCTATGAATCGACCCCTGCAACCACAAATAGGTGAGTACAAACACACGTATACACATACTCAGACAAACCTAACCTAGCACATTAGATCATAAATCCCCCCTCCACCACACACATTTTTACACAAAGCTGAAGGAGCTAAAGCATCCTAACAGGATAAAAAAATGGGATCTCATAAGGGAGGACGTAAAGGCAAGGGAACTGAGGATGGTTGGTCTGAAAAGGAATAATGGGTAGAACGGCTCAAGAACAAAATGGATAAAGAATGGAAAAAAGGTTAAATGAGCTTTACAATAACATGTTAAAGAAGATATCTGCAGAGAGCAAGAAGTGGGAATCACAAGCTGTAGTAGCTGAGGTAAAGATACAAAGACTGGAGGAAGAAATTGATATAAAGATGAGGTCTGAAAGGAGTAAGGTGACTGAAATGGGAACATCAGTAGGCAGCGAGGGGACTGAAGGAGGGGATGGAGCTAAGAAGTCTTTAGCAGAAGTACTATCAGGTCATCAGAGTGTTCAGGAGATGATAAGGGAAACAACAAAGGAGATGCTTAAATCAGATCCAGAGATATTGAGAGAAAATAAATGGGAAAAAGAGAGGGAGAGGTCAATAATTATTCATGGGCTTCAGGAGGCTGAAGGGAAGACCTATGATGAAAGAAAGCATTGGGAGGAAACAGAGATTAAGAGCATCATTGCAATAACAGGAGAGAAGGACATGTCTGAGGTAGAAAATTTTCACAGACTTGGGGGGTATTCGAGGGGAAAAAATCGAACAATCAAATTGACCTTCAAGACGGAAGTGGTACGGAATAGGATACTACAACAGAAGCCACTGTTAAAAGACTCAGTAATATCAAAAAGTGTACCTCAATCGAGACAGAACACGAAAAGAAAGTTAACAACTGAAAGTGAGAGCAAGACGAAACCAGTGGAAGGAAAGAGAGACAGGACAGGCAATGACAGACAAGAAAGAACAGCCTCTGGGGGAACATCAAACTCATATGCTTATAGAAACCCCTCAACCCCTGTCACCACATATCAACCAAACACAATAACCACAAAGCCCAAACAAGCCGTAATAGCATTGTCTGGATTGACCAGACAATGTCACATTTCCGAAACATCCTGAGGAGAAGGCAGAAGCAGAGTTCTTTGGACAGATTTTTAGTAAAAGTCAAACCTGGTGAGCTTCAACCAGGTCCAAATAGGAAAAAGAGACAGAAAAGAGAAGGGGACTCTCCTTCCAAACAATAACATTTCCTCCTCCTCCTCTCTTCTCAGCACTATCCTGGTAGGCACTCGACTTTTTTCAGCAAAATAAAGTGAGGTTAAATTTGCATTTATTTCATCTAAATCTTTTGTATTTATGTATGTATCTTAGTATTAAGCAGTGTTAAAATTTCATATTTCAGTATGAAGCAGTGTTTAAATTATTTTATACAACCCTATCAATGTATAATATGCCAATAACAATAGGATTTTTTTCATGGGATCGGATTAAATCGTTTTCCCTAAATTTATTATGGGAAAATTCGTTTGGTATACGTCCTGTTTGGTATAAGTCCAAGGTCCTGGAACAGATTAAGGACGTATACCGAGGTACCGCTGTATATACAAACATTGTCTCGACGTCCACAGCAGGACTCGAACCTGCAAACTCTGTATCAGAGTAACCAGTATTTTACCACGGAGCTAGACACCAGATAAGTATGGGCGCCTAGCCGGAGCTAAGCGATGTTTC
Source organism: Cherax destructor (assembly GCA_009830355.1). Classification (NCBI taxonomy): domain Eukaryota; kingdom Metazoa; phylum Arthropoda; class Malacostraca; order Decapoda; family Parastacidae; genus Cherax; species Cherax destructor. The sequence continues at coordinate 47,722 of WNWK01005835.1, forward strand.
CCCATATATCAAGGTATACGACAAATTCTAACCATACAATACAGCGAAAAAGAAATGTGAAGGACTTGGGAGTGATAATGTCAGAGGATCTCGCCTTTAAAGACCACAACAATGTATCTTCCTCATCGGCTAGGAAAATGATAGGATGGATAATGAGAACCTTCAAAACTAGGGACGCCAAGCCCATGATGACACTCTTCAAATCATTTGTTCTCTCTAGGCTGGAATACTGCTGTACACTAACAGCCCCCTTCAAGGCTGGCGACATTGCAGACCTGGAGAGTGTGCAAAGAAATTTCACGGCACACATAAGTACGATAAAGCACCTAAATTACTGGGAACGGTTGACGGTCTTTGATCTGTATTCCCTGGAACGCAGGCGAGCGAGATACATGATAATATACACTTGGAAGGTTCTGGAGGGATTGGTACCAAACCTGCACACGAAAATCACTCCCTATGAAAGCAAAAGACTTGGCAGGAGATGCAACATTCCCCCGATGAAAAGCAGAGGCGCCACGAGTACACTGAGAGACAACACAGTAAGTGACCGGGGCCCAAGACTGTTCAACTGCCTCCCAGCATACATAAGGGGGATTACCAATAGACCCCTGGCTGTCTTCAAGAAGGCACTGGACAGGCACCTAAAGTCAGTACCTGATCAACCGAGCTGTGGTTCGTACGTCAGTTTGCGTGCGGCCGACAGTAACAGCCTGGTTGATCAGACCCTGATCCACCATGAGGCCTGGCCTCAGACCTGGTCGCGGGGGCGTTGACCCCCGAAACCCTCTCCAGGTAAACTCCAGGTAAACCCCGGGGAAACCAAGCTCGTTTTGAAAGTTATTTCATCAAATCCTGACACATGCAGTGGACAACGAGAGAGATTTGAAATGCTTAACAATTCGCAAACAGGCGAAATTATTTACAAACATATATATATATATATATATATATATATATATATATATATATATATATATATATATATATATATATGTACTATACATACATATACATATATACATCCTGAAATAAACCGTCAGCCCTTGACATTTACTCCTCCTTTATACTTCGGGGCACTTACACCCTTATTTTGGACCTCAGAACTAATTATTGAGAGTCACTGGTACCCTTCCCTCATATACCTCTAATACTGAACCGTCTGAAATGCAATTCAACTCTGCTCCCAAAGGACTGAACTCTCTAAAATACAATTAAACTCTCTTCCCAAAGGATTGAACTCTCTAAAATGCAATTCAACTCTCCTCCCAAAGGATTGAACTCTCTAAAATGCAATTCAACTCTCCTCCCAAGGGACTGAACCCTCTAAACTAGAACTCTTCAACTCTGCTCCCAGGAAGACGCAATCAACAACGAAGACAAACGACCTCCCTCGAGATCTCTGTAAACAAAGTTCTTGTCAGTGATAACGACGCTACAAAATTTACAAGAAAAGGAAGTCATCTGATAAAAGCGAGGAGGAGGAGTAGGGAGAGGAGGAGGAGGAGGAGGAAAAGGGGGAGACGGAGGAAGAACAGGCAGGAGAGGGAGGGGAAAATTAAAGGATAGTATTGTGGAGGAAGAAAGTATTGAGATAAGAAGAGACAATAAGAGAGAATAAAAAATGAAATGAAGACAAAGACAAAAGAGGATAAATAAGAAGAGAAGACAAGGCGGGGGGAAGGGGACTTGAAGACTACCTGCAGTCATCCTGTAGACACTGACAAAGCATTAACTTCCCTGGTCTCAGACCTGACTTCAAGCGTTGGATCCACAGCCTGGTTGATCAAGTCATATTAAGCGATTCACCCTGGACCATACTGAACCATCCTGGACCATATTGATCCACCTTAGACCATACACATCCACCCTGGACCATAGTGAACCACCCTGAACCATACTGAACTACCCTGGACCATACTGATCCACCCTGGACCATACTGAACCATCCTGGACCATACTGATCCACCTTAGACCATACACATCCACCCTGGGCCATAGTGAACCACCCTGAACCATAGTGAACTACCCTGGACCATACTGATCCACCCTGGACCCCACTGAACCACCCTGAACCATACTGAACTACCCTGGACCATACTGATCCACCCTGGACCACACTGAACCACCCTGGACCATACTGAACCCCCCTGGACCATACTGAACCACCCTGGATCATACTGAACCACCCTGAACCATACTGAACCACCCTGGACTATACTGAAATACCCTGGACCATACTGATCCACCTTAGACCACACTGAACCACCCTGAACCATACTGAACCACCCTGGACTATACTGAAATACCCTGGACCATACTGAACCACCCTGAACTATACTAATCCACCCTGAACCATACTGAACCACCCTGGACCATATTCAATCACCCTAGACTATTATCATAAGACCAAAAAGATGTCTAAAGGTACCTTGTTAGAGCGGGTTAGTTGAGAACTGTTCAGTGCCACGGCAGTAAAACTTCTAACCTTTTTAACAAGAGCATTTACACTGGTGAACAAGACTGAACCAGAAGGAACTGCACACATCACTAGTGTCTCTCTCTCTCTCTCTCTCTCTCTCTCTCTCTCTCTCTCTCTCTCTCTCTCTCTCTCTCTCTCATATTTACTCTCTGTCACCTTGACTTTCAAAGTAACAGAAAATGTAATTGAACTGGACAATCTTAAGTACTTGAAAGGTTAGAATATATTGTAACTGACCCTTCCCCCCCCCAACCTATACTGTAACCACATGAAGTCGTAAGAAGAACTGTTGTTTCTTTCTCTCATATTCATTTATATATATATATATATATATATATATATATATATATATATATATATATATATATATATATATATATTACAATTGAATATGTTGTACAACCAGCTCATCCTGTTAACAGTCAATATTGCACTGTTGCTAAGACTCAAACGGGTCACTGTTGAAGAGCCTTCAACAGTGATTATCTGACTGAGTATTTCCTAGTACACTCAGTGGCCTCACGTTCCCTTATTTCTTGAACACGTTTTATCTCCTTTATCTTATATTTTCTTTATTGGTGTTGTGACATGTTACTGCTTATTTGTATTAATAGACGAGAGTCTTAGTGAAAATAAGAGAAATAGAGTAATTTGCAATTGAGAATACTGGAGAAAATTCTGTGATCACTGTAACGATGATAGTGTCTGATGGTGAGACTCTGATTGTTTATTAACAGTTGGAAGTCTGATTCTTTCCTCTGATGGGTTGACACGAGAGATGTTTACGACAGTCTGTCTGTCCCTTGCTGTCCTGACTGTTACTGAGGGGGGAGGGAGGGGGAGACGTGTGAGAGGGGAATGATGGGGAGAGAGAACGAGCGGGGAGGGACGGGGGAAGAGGGGAGGACATGGTAGGAGAAGAAAAGTTAAATGGAGGGAGAGAGACGTGCGAGTCTAGTTAGTAAAAACATGCGTTTAACTCTAATGGATTATAAAGCACCGAGGATAAGGGTAAGGATTAGTGGATGTGGGAGTTAGTGGAGTGGGGGATTAACGTGGGTGCACATTTTAAATTAAAAATGGTGCAATAGGTTAATTTCCTTCAAAAAAAAAAAGTCGGTAAACTTATATTATAAGTGGAACCCTCGGCCAGATGGGAAGAGTGGGGAGTTCAAGGCGTTGCAGGTGTTGCAATTGTTGCAAGTGACCCCCGCGGTCTCATATACAGGACACCAAGTTTAAGTTACCAGGAAGGCATGTGAAAAATTTTATGAATTCCTACGTTAGTGAAATATTGCGCCGCCAATAAGCCAGAAACCACGAACATAAGTACAGTGGTACCTCGAGTTACGATATTTTTTCGTTCGAGAATGCTGTTCAAGTGCCATTACCAAACGAATTTATCTCCATAAGGAATAATGTAAAATAGACTAGTCCTTTTACACCCCCAAAAATATACTTACAAAAGCATTTAAAAAAATAAACTTACATAAAAGGGCGATTTTGGGGACCATCGTAACTCGAGGTAGTTGGGTAACGTAAACAGTCACAACAACACCTGTGTTGAACACACACACACACACACACACACACACACACACACACACACACACACACACACACATCTCATGGCCTGGATAAGAGCACATTTCTTCCTCAGCTCATTAAGAGAAAGAGATGATGGGCGTCTTTCCCCGTGGTGTCCGTGTATGAGTCGTGTGGGGCCCATGAGTCGTGTGGGGCCCATGAGTCGTGTGGGGCCCATTCGTGAATGTTTAATAGTGGATTCCACACTCCTGACAACAGTGGCAACATGACAGCAAGGAACCTAATTGCGGTGTGATGGGAACCACCTTGTTCTCCTCTAGTTCACATCAGCGCTGAACAGTTTGCGTCTGGACAACTACTGGAAAATAGGCCGAGGACGGGTCTTAAGCAGGTCATGAATAAGTTCATTACCTCAGTGTCTAGGGACTCGGCAAAAAAAACTACTACTGTGCTCGCTAGCAACGAGGGATATTTTTATTAACACATCGGCCGTCTCTCACCTAGGCTGGGCCAGCCGGAAAAGAGGAAACACTTTCACCGTTACTCACTCCATCAATGTCTTGCCAGAAGCGTGCTGACCCTCCATCCTGCAACCTGCCCATTCAGAGTGCAGGCACGGTATACATGCACTCATATCTGAATAGCTTGCAACTGAGCTAAAAAAAACATGAATGAGGTGGACATATTTGGAAGAAAAAAGATACTAACAACAAGGAAGGAATACAGATAGACAAACCTGCCTTCACTCTGAAAAAAATAATAATAATTAAAAGAGAATATTCAAAACTAATTATACTTCCACGTTAATGAGTTGAGGTGTGTGTGAGACTGTTCTCAGAGTGCGTGATTGTTCTCTAGGTGAGTGCGTGACTGTTCTATAGCTCTTCCCAGTGCCTGAACAACTGTCATGTACATACACTAGTTTTAATGAACTGGGGCCAGGTGTTGGAGTGGGAGGAGTGGGTGGGAGTGGGGCACTTGTGGAGAGATGTGGGAGTGACAGTAGCTGTAATGACCATGTGAGTAGGCAAGGGGTTTTTTGCATTGATTTTCCGTTTTTTACACTGGTCTTTCCGTTTTTTTACATTGATCTTCCCGTTTTTTTCACTGGTCTTTCCGTTTTTTTACATTGATCTTCCCGTTTTTTTCACTGGTCTTTCCGTTTTTTTACATTGATCTTCCCGTTTTTTCACTGGTCTTTCCGTTTTTTACACTGATCTTCCCGTTTTTTTACACTGGTCTTTCCGTTTTTTACATTGATCTTCCCGTTTTTTACACTGGTCTTTCCGTTGTTTACATTGATCTTCCCGTTTTTTTTACACTGGTCTTTCCGTTGTTTACATTGATCTTCCCGTTTTTTTACACTGGTCTTTCCGTTTTTTACATTGATCTTCCCGTTTTTTACACTGGTCTTTCCGTTTTTTACATTGATCTTCCCGTTTTTTACACTGGTCTTTCCGTTGTTTACATTGATCTTCCCGTTTTTTTTACACTGGTCTTTCCGTTGTTTACATTGATCTTCCCGTTTTTTTTACACTGGTCTTTCCGTTGTTTACATTGATCTTCCCGTTTTCGCGTTGCAGTTCACAATGTTCTGCCTTGATCTCTACTATTTTTATTTAAAGTTCAAAAATGTTATTACTCTGAGCTTCTGTGTTGATCTTTGATGGGTGACCCCTCACCCCTGACCTCTCATCCCTGACCTCTTACCCCTGACCTCTCACCCCTGACCTCTCACCCCTGACCTCTCACCCCTGACCTCTTACCCCTGACCTCTCACCCCTGACCTCTCACCCCTGACCTCTTACCCCTGACCTCTCACCCCTCACCACCTGACCTCTAACCCCTGACCTCTTACCCCTGACCTCTCACCCCTCACCCCCTAACCTCTCACCCCTGACCTCTTACCCCTGACCCCTGACCTTTCACCCATGACCTCTTACCCCAGACCTCTTACCCCTGACCCCTGACCTCTCATCCCTGACCTCTCACCCCTCACCCCTGACCTCTTACCCCGACATTAAGAGAGATGTGAGGGATCACTACTCGCTGGAGACAAGAGGAAGATAATCCTCTTAAGAGGTTTGAAGAATATGTTCCTCTTTAAGTGGTAAAGTGTACATACCTGTATGTGTGTGTGTGTGTGTGTGTGTGTGTCAGTAGAGATGGTGGTAGAGGTTGGTTTGGGGGGAGGTAGATTGGGGGTAATTGTCAAAGGTTGTGGTGGTTATGATAAAAATAGTATTGTCCTCTCTCTCTCTCTCTCTCTCTCTCTCTCTCTCTCTCTCTCTCTCTCTCTCTCTCTCTCTCTCTCTCTCTCCTTTCTTCCTCTTCCTCCTCCTCCTCACTTTTCAATACTTCATGGAGTATCAATCATCATTTTTCACTCTTGCGATTGAGCCTGAGAGGAGATAATGGAGAGAGCCTTCTGAATTTTTTGTTACCTGATCTTTCTCCTCCTCCTCTTCCAGTTCCCACTCTCCCTCCTCCTCTTCCAGTTCCCACTCTCCCTCCTCCTCTTCCAGTACCCACTCTCCCTCCTCCTCTTCCAGTTCCCACTCTCCCTCCTCCTCTTCCAGTGCCCACTCTCCCTCCTCCTCTTCCAGTACCCACTCTCCCTCCTCCTCTTCCAGTTCCCACTCTCCCTCCTCCTCTTCCAGTTCCCACCCCCTCCCCCTCCCTTTCCTCTCTCCTCTAGTTCCACTCTCCCTCCTCCTCTTCCAGTTCCCACTCTCCCTCCTCCTCTTCCAGTTCCCACTCTCCCTCCTTCTCACCTACTGAAACACCATCGTCATATTACAGAACATTCAACATCTGAAGACAGTTCCTGATGGTGGCTGTGTGGTACTGCGTTCAGGGTGCACCAACAGCCTCACTGATCAGCTTCTCAACAAAGTCTGGTCTGGGACCCAACCACAGGAACAATGGTCCTTGAGACACTAGCAGCAGTGTAACCTCCACGTCTCTCTGGCTCCTTTAAAAAAAAGTATTATTGAACGGTTTAAGTTAAGTTTATTAAAAATCTAGTTACCCATATATATATATATATATATATATATATATATATATATATATATATATATATATATATGCAAGAAAACCACTATGAAAAAATAGAAGAATTCCAACGCTTTCGTGACTACTCACATTATCAAGGAACTATAACAGGAAACATGACAAGAGGGGCTTATATAAGGGGCGAGACTACACCTCACAGTCACATCACACTAACAAAGACTACACCTCACAGTAGCGTAACATCTCACGACTCTGTGAAGAGGAACATAAGAAAGGACCTGAAACTCTTCCCAAGAATTAAGATTAGTCCAATTTATTATTAAATTCTTCCCAAATTTTATTAATTATAAATGAATCCAATTTATATAAACTAAAAGAAATATTCATATTATTTTCAAAACTGCTTTTAATGAAACATGATTCTATTATATTTCTCTCAACCATGGACTTGCTTGATACAACCTTCTCAGCATTTTTAAAATCAATTGGATGGTTAAAATCTCTCACATGAATAAATAGAGCATTAGAATCTTGTCCAGTTCTAATGTTATATTTATGTTGTTTTAATCTTAGTTCAAGACTTTTACCAGTTTGACCATAATAAACTTTATCGCATATTTTACAAGGAATCTTATAGACACATCCGTCAGCATTTTGGGGGGAATTTTTTATCAAAAGTCTTTTTACTGTATCAAGATTTTTAAATACAACTTTGATATTAAAATTCTTAAGAAAGGAAGGCATATCAACCAAGTTTTCATGGTAAGGGAGAACCAACATATTTTTGGTTGAATAAGGTTGGTTGTCCCTTTTTGGATTGTAAAAAGTATTCCTAGCTATTTTAAAAGATTTATCAATATATATATATATATATATATATATATATATATATATATATATATATATATATATATATATATATATATATATATATATATATATATATATATATATATATATAATGTCTGTGTGTGTGATTTAATTTGTCCGCATTAGAGAAACTTATGGGACATCCATGTCTAATTTAACACACACACACACACACACACACACACACACACTAGGAAAAAAATGTGTTTCAGTAGTGTTAAGAAACTGCTATATCCCATTTTATGTCATTTTCACGTGAGGGAAAATTTAGGTCAGTGGAAGACTTGGGTACCATGAGCAACAAGCCCACAGGGCAGGTCATGGTTGGAAAGACACTGATTCCAGGGCTGGAGAAAAATGACCATTTCTGCTGATAAACAAAACACCAAAACACACCTGACCATAACACCTGTCATACTCTCGCTCTTCAATCAATATGCAAATTGGATGGAATTTTTAAGTGTTTGTGTGTGTGTATGTGTGTGTGTGTGTTTGTGTGTGTTTGCGTGTGTGTGCGTGTGTGTGTGTGTGTTTGTTTGCGTGTGTGTGTGTGTGGTATTAAGGGTACAGCTCCTGGAACTTGTTACTGCTGAACTGGTAATTTTCTCTATTATAGATCTGTCGATGTTGACAGATGTTGACTCAAACTGGGAAGATATTGAATTAGATCAAAGTTAAGTTAGGTGATGTTTGTGGGAGATAGTGGTGATTGTTGTGGTGGTGATTGTTGTGGTGGTGATTGTTGTAGTTGTGATTATTGTAGTGGTGGTTGTTTTAGTGGTGGTTGGTGTAGTGGTGATTATTGTAGTGGTGATTGTTTTAGTGGTGGTTGGTGTAGTGGTGATTGTTGTAGTGGTGATTGTTTTAGTGGTGGTTGGTGTAGTGGTGATTGTTGTAGAGGTATTGTTGTAGTGGTGGTTGGTGTAGTGGTGATTGTTGTAGTGGTGGTTGGTGTAATGGTGACTGTTGTCGTGGTGGTTGGTGTAGTGGTGATTGTTGTCATGGTGGTTAGTGTAGTGGTGATTATTGTAGTGGTGGTTGGTGTAGTGGTGATTGTTGCAGTGGACATTGTTGTAGTGGTGATTATTGTAGTGGTGATTATTGTAGTGGTGATTGTTGTGGTGGTGATTGTTTTGGTGGTGGTTTCGTGTAGTGGTGATTGTTTTAGTGGTGGTTGGTGTAGTGGTGATTATTGTAGTGGTGATTGTTGTAGTGTTGATTGTTGTAGTGGTAGTTAGTGTAGTGGTGATTGTTTTAGTGGTAATTGTTGTAGTGGTGATTATTGTAGTGGTAATTGGTGTGGTGGTGATTGTTGTAGTAGTGATCGTTGCAGTGATTGTTGTAGTGGTGGTTGTTGTATTAGTGATTTTTGTAGAGGTGATTGTTGTAGTGGTGGCTGTTGTAGTGGTGGTTGTTGGAGTGGTGATTGTTGTAGTGGTGGTTGTTAGAGTGGTGATTGTTGTAGTGGTGTTTGTTGTAATGGTAATTGTTGTAGTGGTGATTGTTGCTGTGATTATTGTAGTGATGATTGTTGTAGTGGTGATTGTTGGAGTGGTGATTCTTGTAGTGGTGTTTGTTGTAATGGTAATTGTTGTAGTGGTGATTGTTGTAGTAGTGGCTGTTGTTGTTAGTGGTGATTGTTGTAGTGATGTTGGTGATTATGATTGTAGTGGTGATGGTGATTGTAGTGGTGATTATATTTGTGGTGGGGGTTGTAGTATTGATTATTGTGGTGGTGGTGATCGTAATGGTGATGTTGGTGATTGTAGTGGTGATGTTGTTGATTGTAATGGTGTTGGTGATTGTAGCGATGATGAAATGAAAGATATTCCTTGTTGTTACTGCCACCACAACCACCATCACCACCATCACAACTATCACAACCACAACCACCATTACCACTATCAAGACCATCACCACCATCACCACCATCATCACTCACCACCATCACCACCATCATCACTATCACCACCATCACCAAAACAACCATCATCACCATCACCACCATCACAACCAACATCACCACCACAACCAACATCACCACCACAACCAACATCACCACCACAACTACCATCACCACCATCACAATTATCACCACCACAACCACCATTACCACTATCAAGACCATCACCACCATCACCACCATCATCACTATCACCACCATCACCACCATCATCACTATCACCACCATCACCACTATCATCACTATCACCACCATCACCAAAACAACCATCATCACCATCACCACCATCACAACCACAACCACTATCACCACCACCATCATCACCACCATCACCACCACCATCACCACCACAACCATCACCACCATCACCACCACAACCATCACCACCATCACCACCATCACCACCATCACCACCATCACCACAATCACCACCATCCACCACCACCACCATCACCACCATCACCACCATCACCTCCATCACCACCATCACCACCATCACAACCCCCATCACCACCACAACTACCATCACTATCACCACCACCGTCACCACCATCACCACTATCACCACCATCACCACCACAACCAACATCACCACCATAACCACCATCACCACTACCACCATCACCACTATCACCACCACAACCACCATTACCACCACAACCACTATTACAACCTCAGGTTCTCAAGGCTTGTTATCCTGAGTGTAAAAGGGAGCTTGGAGCAAAGTAAACACAGTAGAAAAACTTTGAATTGTATTTTCCTTCACCAAGAATATACGTATATATATAGCTTTATACAACTATGTACACTATATACAGCAGAATAAGTATTAGTGGACGCCACGGTCGTCAAGGCAAAACAGCAGCCAAGAGACAACAGTACAGCAACCAGCACAGAATGGGAATGACAAGGGTAAACATGTGAGTGGAATCCACGTCACCTTTACCAATGGTTGGTGAGGCAGCCTATATGGGTGCGTTAACATGCTCCGAATTAGGTGACGTACTCTTTGCATGCAACAACCACCATCACCATCACCACCATCACCACCATCACCACCATCACCACCATCACCATCATCACCACCATCACCACCATCATCACCACCATCACCACCATCACCACCATCACCATCATCATCATCATCACCCCCATCACCACCATCACCACCATCACCACCATCACCATCATCACCACCATCACCACCATCATCACCACCATCACCACCATCACCATCATCATCATCATCACCCCCATCACCACCATCACCACCATCACCATCATCACCACCATCACCACCACCATCACCACCATCACCACCATCATCACCATCACCACCATCACCATCATCACCACCATCACTACCATCACCACCATCACCACCACCATCACCACCATCACCACCACCATCATCATCATCACCACCACCATCACCACCATCACCACCATCACCACCATCACCACCACAACCATCATCACCATCATCATCATCATCACCATCATCACCACCATCACCATTAGAACCACCATCACCATCATCATCACCATCATCACCACCACAACCATCATCATCACCATCATCACCATTATCACCATCACCACCACCATCACCACCACAACCACCATCACCACCATCACCATCATCACCACCATCACCATCATCACCATCACCACCATCACCACCACAATCACCATCACCACCATCACCACCATCATCATCATCACCATCATCACCACCATAACCACGATCACCACCACAACCACCATCACCATCATCACCACCATCACCACCACAACCAACATCACCAACACAACCAACATCACCACCACAACCACCATCACCACCATCATCCTCATCACCATCATCACCACCATCACCACCATCACCACCATCACTACCATCACCACCACAACCACCATCACCACCATCACCACCACAACCACCATCATCACCCCCACAACCACCATCATCACCACCACAACCACCATCACCATCATCATCATCACCATCACCACCACAATCACCATCATCACCACCACAACCACCATCACCACCATCACCATCATCACCACCATCACCACCACAACTACCATCACCATCAACACCATCACCATCATCACCATCATCGCCACCATCATCCACCATCAAAGTGTGGAGAAAGGGAAAAGTCTCGTAAAACAAGTTAAGATACTCGGCATGTTGTCTCTTCTTCCACAGTGAATGTTGGGGAGACTGTTGTCTCTCCTCCCACAGTGAATGTTGGGGAGACTGTTGTCTCTTCTTCCACAGTGAATGTTGGGGAGACTGTTGTCTCTCCTCCCACAGTGAATGTTGGGGAGACTGTTGTCTCTTCTTCCACAGTGAATGTTGGGGAGACTGTTGTCTCTTCTTCCACAG